>WNGS01001843.1:70380-93753 GCA_020271785.1 Procambarus virginalis
TACCAGACGCTCACACCACCAGTGCCAGACGCTCACACCACCAGTACCAGACGCTCACACCACCAGTACCAGACGCTCACACCACCAGTACCAGACGCTCACACCACCAGTACCAGACGCTCACACCACCAGTACCAGACGCTCACACCACCAGTACCAGACGCTCACACCACCAGTATCAGACGCTCAGACCGCCAGTACCAGACGCTCACACCTCCAGTACCAGACGCTCACATCACCAGTACCAGACGCTCACACCGCCAGTACCAGACGCTCACACCGCCAGTACCAGACGCTCACATCACCAGTACCAGACGCTCACATCACCAGTACCAGACGCTCACACCACCAGTACCAGACGCTCACACCACCAGTACCAGACGCTCACACCGCCAGTACCAGACGCTCACACCACCAGTACCAGACGCTCACACCACCATACCAGACGCTCACACAACCAGTACCAGACGTTCACACCACCAGTACCAGACGCTCACACCTCCAGTACCAGACACTCACACCACCAGTACCAGGCACTCACACCACCAGTACCAGACACTCACATCACCAGTACCAGACACTCACACCACCATTACCAGACACTCACACCACCAGTACCAGACACTCACACCACCATTACCAGACACTCACACCACCAGTACCAGACACTCACACCACCAGTACCAGACACTCACATCACCAGTACCAGACACTCACACCACCATTACCAGGCACTCACACCACCAGTACCAGACACTCACATCACCAGTACCAGGCACTCACACCACCAGTACCAGACACTCACACCACCAGTACCAGACACTCACACCACCAGTACCAGACACTCACACCACCATTACCAGACACTCACACCACCAGTACCAGACGCTCACACCACCAGTACCAGACACTCACACCACCAGTACCAGACACTCACACCACCAGTACCAGACACTCACACCACCATTACCAGACACTCACACCACCATTACCAGACACTCACACCACCAGTACCAGACACTCACACCACCAGTACCAGACACTCACACCACCAGTACCAGACACTCACACCACCAGTACCAGACACTCACACCACCAGTACCAGACGCTCACACCACCAGTACCAGACGCTCACACCACCAGTACCAGACGCTCACACCACCAGTACCAGACGCTCACACCACCAGTACCAGACGCTCACACCACCAGTACCAGACACTCACACCACCAGTACCAGACACTCACACCACCAGTACCAGACACTCACATCACCAGTACCAGACGTTCACATCACCAATACCACACGTTCACATCACCAATACCAGACTCTCACACCACCAGTACCAGACAATCACACCACCAGTACCAGACGCTCACACCACCAGTACCAGACGCTCACACCACCAGTACCAGACGCTCACACCACCAGTACCAGACGCTCACACCTCCAGTATCAGACGCTCACACCTCCAGTACGACACGTTCACATCACCAATACCAGACTCTCACACCACCAACAACTGGTAAACATATCACATTATGATGTGATATGTTTACCAGTTGTTGAATAAAAAGTCTGTCAAGATAAAAATATGTAATGTCTGTCAGTTATTGAATAAAAACGTATTAAGAGAATGATAAACTTTTTTTCCATCCACTATGTTAACACCAGTCTCTGTTTTTTTTTCTATCTAGAATTTATAGGTGGTGAACATGTCTCCCTAAACTCATCTGTGCTTATTTCACAATTATATAATAATAAGACATGTAATTCAGCTGGACTAAGTCTCACTTACTTTTCATAATATTATTTGGACTGCTGAAAAGATGATGAGTCTGTTTTTTTCTATCTAGAATTTATAGGTAGTGAACATGTCTCCCCAAACTCATCTTTGCTTATTTCACAATTATATAATAATAAGACATGTAATTGAGCTGGACTAAGTCTCACTACTTTTCATAATGTTATTTGGACTGCTGAAAAGATGATGAGTTCCACGTTACGTTAGGTTAAAACTGTCACACTGTCAGCAATCTCTGTTTTTTTTTCTGCTGGAACGAACGATTACTAATGGCTGATGAGTGAAAACTCCCGCTATGGAAAGACTCAAGGTCAGACCCTAACGAGACGGAATGAGTAGACAGACATACATTTTTCAAATGTTATTTATTTGGATAGAAGAAAGTTTGACTGTGTTACAAGTCAGAGCTATTTCACTATCGACTCATTCGGTCTGTTTACAGTTAGATAATGTAGGTCTGATTTCAAGGCTGTGAGACGATCTTGAACTCGTGGATAATGAACAAGTCAATTTAATAATAGTATCAAGACTATGTTTTTCCGCATTGACTTATATATGAATGGTGTGTGACGTTGTGTGTTACAAGGTCTGCAGTAACGGTGTAGGAAGAAGAGGTGATGGAGATTGAGAAAAACACGCTTACATTTCAATGATATTTATTTGGGACAGCTGATGTTGGGATCATAGTTAACAAAATTTGTAGGTAGTGATCACGACTCACGCGTCAATGAATGGGTGACACTGTGCAGTCAGCCTCTACGCCTGACGGTGGTAACCAGTCAGAATTGACAGATGCTGACGAGTCAAGGTCAAGGGCTTCTGAGCTGTCGTCTGCATGATTGTAACTTGTTTAGCAAAAGTGAATTGAGGGATCAGTCCTTGACCCATATGACTGCCTTGTGTGAGATTGGATTGTCTAGCATCACGTAGGTAGTTCTTAACACATTGTGTAACCCCACATAAAATGTAGAGAGAGAGAGAGAGAGAGAGATGGATGGATGGATGGATGGTACACCCCATTACCGCCACTCCCCGAGTGCGAGGGATGGTAAGTGGAATAGTGAGACCCCACTGCTGCTAGCTACATCTCCCTTTCCTTAACGAAACCGCATTGGGTAGGAGGAAGTAACGGCAGTCATTGCGCACCCTCTGGGAGGAGGAGATAAGATCGCAGTTACAAGGAAATACTTTCAGTTTGGCTCTGAGCAGTGGGGCAGTACACTCATACACCCTCTCTGTGGTCTTTGAAAACGCTTAAGGGTACGTGGGTAATGGTCTACATCCGTCCTGGACTGACCCCTTCCATGCATTTGTTACATAAAACAGACTTTATCCGCCAACTGGTACATCTTAAGAGACTCTGCCCTCCCACCCTCCTCCACACTTCCTGTCTTGTATGGCCGAACTATGTCCCAAAACCTCCTGTAGGGGGAACTAATGGATGTCATGGATCACCAACAGCTGCATTGGGTGAGAAAAAGTTAAAAATAATGACTCTCATCTTAACTCCGGAAGATATGCCCACACCAGCTACATGGAAATACAATTAGCTAGTGAAAGGTGGCCAGTACACACACACCCTTCTGAAGACATAGACATAAAACAGACCTTCTCTGCCTACTGCTGCCGCATCTCATTCACATCTTAAGAGCCTCTCCTCTCTGTCTGTCTGTCTGTCTGTCTGTCTGTCTGTCTGTCTGTCTGTCTGTCTGTCTGCCTCTTTCTTTCTCTCCTACCCTCCTGGCACTTCATGGATAATGGATGTCAAAAACCACAAATGACCCTAAACACTCTCCAGCCATGGGGGAAGGTCCCCTCACTCTCCCTCCCAATCTACCTGTCTACAGATTGGATGATTGGCTAGGATGACCAGAAGCTTCGATGGACTGAATGAAAGCCTTTCCCCATCTGCCTGCTAGCTAAACCACCAAGAAGTCTTATTATTATTATCGTTGTAAATCGCTTAAGTGTTTAATAAAAGATTATGTGGACCTGGTCTGTACCACTCGAGAAGGTAAGGGAGGGGAGGGAGAGGGGTGTCCCACTCTAGAAGGTAAGGGAGCAAGAGGGGTGTCCCACTCTAGAAGGTAGGGGAGAGGAGGGAGAGGGGTGTCCCACTCTAGAAGGTAAGGTAAGGGAGGGGGAGGGGTGTCCCACTCTAGAAGGTAAAGGGAGGGGAGGGGGAGGGTGGCACATAGCTTCCATCCCCTACCCAACATGACACTCTCTCAAGTGCTACCTAAACGGAAGCTGACAAAAACCACAAACCACAAATGACTCTAAACACTCTCCAGCCAGAGGGAAAGCTCCCCTCACTCTCCCTCACCCTCCCACCCTCACCCCTGTCCCTACTACATCAACATATGTTGGGCCATCTAGAGCACTCATACTCTAGGCGCATAGCAATACACAGTCTTTAATCAAAAACTATTATGTACGCACATGCTTAAGTCTACGGAAAACAAACATACATATTCATTTACTCTTAACAACATATCCACATACCTCTTACTTTAGCACATACCACATAGCCCTACATACTCTCCTACACCCCAAACAACATGACCCCAATCTTCCCTGACCACATACCCAAACACCGGACGCTCACACGCGTCCGACACGCCCCAACTTCCGGGAAAATCCCCGCGCGGTGCTCTAGTCACTAGGGGGGTTCACCTGGCAGATGGTGCGCGTCCCTCTAGTCGCAGGGGGTCCACCTGGCAGATGGCGCGCGTCCCTCTAGTCACACTTTACCCTACTCACACCGCCAGTCACAGACGCTCACACCACCAGTTCCAGACGCTCACACCACCAGTACCAGACGCTCACATCACCAGTTCCAGACGCTCACACCACCAGTTCCAGACGCTCACACCACCAGTTCCAGACGCTCACATCACCAGTTCCAGACGCTCACACCACCAGTTCCAGACGCTCACACCACCAGTTCCAGACGCTCACACCACCAGTTCCAGACGCTCACATCACCAGTTCCAGACGCTCACACCACCAGTATCAGACGCTCACACCTCCAGTACCAGACGCTCACACCACCAGTACCAGACGCTCACACCACCAGTATCAGACGCTCACACCTCCAGTTCCAGACGCTCACACCACCAGTACCAGACGCTCACACCACCAGTTCCAGACGCTCACACCACCAGTATCAGACGCTCACACCACCAGTATCAGGCGCTCACATCACCAGTTCCAGACGCTCACACCACCAGTACCAGACGCTCAAACCACCAGTAAGAGACGCACACACCACCAGTACCAGACGCTCAAACCAACAGTACCAGACGCTCAAACCACCAGTACCAGACGCTCACACCACCAGTACCAGACGCTCACACCACCAGTACCAGACGCTCAAACCAACAGTACCAGACGCTCAAACCAACAGTACCAGACGCTCACACCACCAGTACCAGACGCACACACCACCAGTACCAGACGCTCAAACCAACAGTACCAGACGCTCAAACCAACAGTACCAGACGCTCACACCACCAGTACCAGGCACTCACACCTCCAATACCAGACGCTCACACCACCAGTAAGAGACGCACACACCTCCTGTACCAGACGCTCACACCACCAGTACCAGACGCTTACACCACCAGTACCAGGCGCTCACACCTCCAGTACCAGACGCTCACACCACCAGTACCAGACGCTCACACCACCAGAACCGGACGCTCACACCACCAGTACCAGACGCTCACACCACCAGTACCAGACGCTCACACCACCAGTATCAGACGCTCACACCACCAGTACCAGACGCTCAAACCACCAGTAAGAGACGCACACACCACCAGTACCAGACGCTCAAACCAACAGTACCAGACGCTCAAACCACCAGTACCAGACGCTCACACCACCAGTACCAGACGCTCACACCACCAGTACCAGACGCTCAAACCAACAGTACCAGACGCTCAAACCAACAGTACCAGACGCTCACACCACCAGTACCAGACGCACACACCACCAGTACCAGACGCTCAAACCAACAGTACCAGACGCTCAAACCAACAGTACCAGACGCTCACACCACCAGTACCAGGCACTCACACCTCCAATACCAGACGCTCACACCACCAGTAAGAGACGCACACACCTCCTGTACCAGACGCTCACACCACCAGTACCAGACGCTTACACCACCAGTACCAGGCGCTCACACCTCCAGTACCAGACGCTCACACCACCAGTACCAGACGCTCACACCACCAGAACCGGACGCTCACACCACCAGTACCAGACGCTCACACCACCAGTACCAGACGCTCACACCACCAGTATCAGACGCTCACACCACCAGTACCAGACGCTCACACCACCAGTACCAGACGCTCACACCACCAGTACCAGACGCTCACACCACCAGTACCAGACGCTCACACCACCAGTACCAGACGCTCACACCACCAGTACCAGACGCTCACACCACCAGTACCAGACGCTCACACCACCAGTATCAGACGCTCACACCACCAGTACCAGACGCTCACACCACCAGTACCAGACGCTCACACCACCAGTACCAGACGCTCACACCTCCAGTACCAGACGCTCACACCACCAGTACCAGACGCTCACACCACCAGTACCAGACGCTCACACCACCAGTACCAGACGCTCACACCACCAGTACCAGACGCTCACACCACCAGTACCAGACCCTCACTCTACCAGTACCAGACGCTCACACCACCAGTACCAGACGCTCACACCTCCAGTACCAGACGCTCACACCACCAGTACCAGACGCTCACACCTCCAGTACCAGACGCTCACACCACCAGTACCAGACGCTCACACCTCCAGTACCAGACGCTCACACCACCAGTACCAGACGCTCACACCACCAGTACCAGACACTCACACCACCAGTACCAGACGCTCACACCTCCAGTACCAGACACTCACACCACCAGTACCAGACGCTCACACCACCAGTACCAGACGCTCACACCTCCAGTACCAGACGCTCACACCACCAGTACCAGACGCTCACACCACCAGTACCAGACGCACACACCACCAGTACCAGACGCTCTCATCACCAGTACCAGACGCTCACACCACCAGTACCAGACGCTCACACCTCCAGTACCAGACGCTCACACCACCAGTACCAGACGCTCACACCACCAGTACCAGACGCACACACCTCCTGTACCAGACGCTCTCATCACCAGTACCAGACGCTCACACCACCAGTACCAGACGCTCACACCTCCTGTACCAGACGCTCTCATCACCAGATCCAGACCCCTCAAACTACAAAACTAAACAGATTTCTTACTATGCTATAATTCAAACGGCTTTTCATTTTATATACCTGCATTTGGGTGAGGTGATGTGTTACAACAGTTTTGGGTGAGCTTAAAACAAATTTTCAACACAAGATAGAACACGAAATATTGGGTAATATTGGGTAAAGCTAAAGGGGAAGAATGGAAGTAAATGCATAGGGCCTATTGGCCCACATTTCTTGATGCTTCTACAATTTTGCGGAGACTTGAAGTGGGTAGAATATTGATTGCTGGTGTTGACTTCTTAATGTGTAGTGCCTCGCAGATATCAAGCTGCCTGCTATCGCTGTATCTATCGATGATTTCCGTGTTTTTTTTTTTGTTAAGTCTTCTCTGGTGATGGTCTAGTTGTGGGAAGAGATTGTATGTTCCTTAATGGAGCCCTGTTGCTTATGCATCGTTAATCACCTGGAAAGGGATGTTGTTGTCTTGCCTATATACTGAGTTCTTTGAGGCTTACATTCCCCAAGTAGGCAATTTAAGGCGTAGACGACATTGGTCNTGTATGTCCAAGGTGTCTTTAGTGTGTGCATATGCTCCAAGGTAGCTCCAGTGTGTGTGTATATGCCCCATGGTGCCTCCAGAGGGTGTATATGCTCCAAGGTAGCTTCAGTGTGTGTATATGCTTCAAGGTGGCTCCGTTGTAAATATGCTCCAAGGTGTTTCCTGTGTGTGAATATACACCAAGGTGGCTCCAGTGTGTTTATATGCTCCAATGTGGCTCCATTGTGTGTATATGCTCCAAGGTGGTTCCAGTGGGAATATGCTCCAAGTTGGCTCCAGTGTCTGTATACGCCCCAAGGTGGCTCCAGTGTGTGTATATGCTCCAAGGTTGCTCCAATGTGTGTAAATGTCCCTATGTGGCTCCAGTGTGTGCATATGCTCCAAGGTGGCTCCAGTGTGTGTATAGGCTCCAAGGTAGCTTCAGTGTGTGTATATGCTCCATGGTGGCTCCTTTGAGTGTATATGCTCCAAGGTGGCTCATATGTGTGTATGTCCAAGGTGTCTTTAGTGTGTGCATATTCCCCAAGGTGGCTCTAGTGTGTGTGTGTATATGCCCCATGATGGCTCCAGTGTGTGTATGCTCCATTATGGCTCCAGTGTGTGTGTATATGCTCCCCGGTGGCATCAGGGTGTGTATATGCTCCAAGGTGGCTCCAGTGTGTTTGTATGATCCATGGTGGCTCCAGTAAGTGTATGTGCTCTAAGGTGGCTCCAATGTGTGTAAATGCTCGAAGGTGGCTCCAGTGTGTATATATTCTCCAAGTCGGCTCCAGTGTGCGTGTATATGCTTCAAGTTGGTTCCAGTATGTGTTTATGCCCCAAGGCCGCTCCTGTGTGTATATGCTCCAAGGTGAATTCAGGGTGAGTATATGATTCAAGGAGGCTTCAGTGTGTGTATATGCTTCAAGGTGGCTCCAGTGTGTGTGTGTGTATATATGCTTCAAGGTGGCTCCAGTGTGTGTATATGCTCAAAGGTGTCTCTATAGTGTGTGTATATGCTCCAAGGTGGCTCCAGTGTGTGTACATGCTTCAAGGTCGCTTCTGTATATGTTCCAAAAAGGCTAATGTTTGCGTTTATGTGCCAAGGTGGCTTCAATGTGTGCATATTTTCCAAGGTTGCTCCAGTGTGTGTATATGATCCCAAGTTGCTCCAGTGTGCGTATATGCTCCTAGGTGGCTCCAGTGTGTGTATATACTCCAAGGTGCCTTCAGTGTGCGTATATGCTCCTAGGTGGCTCCAGTGCTTGTATATGCTTCTAGGTGGCTTCGTTGTAAATATGCTCCAAGGTGGCTCCTGTGAGTGAATATACCCCAAGGTGGCTCTAGTGTGTATATATGCTCGAAGGTATATGCTCCAAGGTTGCTCCAGTATGTGTAAATTCTCGAAGGTGGCTCCAGTGTGTGTATATGCTCCAATGTGGCTGCAGTGTACTCACCTAATTGCAGTGTACCTCACCACACACACACAGTGTGTGTGTGTGTGTATGTCCAAGGTGTCTCAAAGTGTGGGTATATGCTCCAAGGTGACTCCAGTGTGTATGTATGTCCATGATGGCTCCCGTGTGAGTATGTCGAAAGTGGCTCGTGTGTCTGTCTGTGTGTATGTCCAGGGTGGTTGCAGTGTGTGTGTATGTCCAAGGTGTCTCAAAGTGTGGGTATATGCTCCACGGTGGCTTCAGTGTTTGTGTATGTCTAAGGTGGCTCCAGTGTTTGTGTATGTCCAAGTTGGCTCCAGTGTGTGTATATGTCCAAGGTGGCTCCAGTGTGTGTGTATGTCCAAGGTGTCTCAAGTGTGAGTATATTGTCCACGGTGGCTCTAGTATGTTTATTTCCAAGGTGGCTCCAGTGTGTGTGTATATGTGTGCATAGGGAGCCGGTCGGCCGAGCGGACAGCACACTGGACTTGTGATCCTGTGGTCCTGGGTTCGATCCCAGGCGCCGGCGAGAAACAATGGGCAGAGTTTCTTTCACCCTATGCCCCTGTTACCTAGCAGTAAAATAGGTACCTGGGTGTTAGTCAGCTGTCACGGGCTGCTTCCTGGGGGTGGAGGCCTGGCCGAGGACCGGGCCGCGAGGACACTAAAGCCCCGAAATCATCTCAAGATATATCCCCCCAATGGTCTCCACTGTGTGCATTTCCTCCAAGGTGGCTCCAGTGTGTATGTGTATGTCAAAGGTGGCTCCAGTACTTACCTAATTGTACTTACTTAATTGTGCTTGCGGGGGTTAAGCTCTGGCTCTTTGGTCCCACCTCTCAACTGTCAATCAACAGGTGTGCAGGTTCCTGAGCCAATTGGGCTCTATCATATCTACAGTTTAAGCTGTGTATGGAGTCAGCCTCCACCACATCACTTCCCAATGCATTCCATTTGTTTACTACTCTGACATTGAAAAAATTCTTTCTAACGTCTCTGTGGCTCATTTGGGCACTCAATTTCCACCTGTGCCCCCTAGTGCGTGTGCCCCTTGTGTTAAAAAGTCTGTCTTTATCTACCCTATCAATTCCACTGAGAATCTTGTATGTGGTGGTCATGTCTCCTCTAACTCTTCTGTCTCCCAGTGACGTGAGGTTTAATTTCCGTAGTCTCTCCTCGTAGCTCATACCCCTCATTTCTGGTACTAGTCTGGTGGCAAACCTTTGAACCTTTTCCAGTTTAGTCCTATATGCTTGACTAGATGTGGACTCCATGCTAGAGCCGCATACTCCTGGATTTGTCTGACATATGTGTTATATAATGTTCTGAAAGATTCCTTACACAAGTTACTACAGGCCGTTCTTATGTTAGCCAACCTGGCATATGCCGCTGATGTTATCCTCCTGATATGAGCCTCAGGGGACAGGTCTGGCGTGATATCAACCCCCAGGTTTTTCTCTCTCTCTGACTTCTGCAGGATTTCATCTCCCAAATGATATCTTGTATCTGGTCTCCTGCTCTTTACATCTATCTTCATTACATTACATTTGCTTATGTTAAACTCTAACAACCATTTGTTCGACCATTCCTGCAACTTGTTCAGGTCTTCTTGAAACCTCAAACTGTCCTCCTCTGTCTTAATACCTTCTCATAATTTTGGCGTCGTCAGCAAACATTGAGAGGAATGAGTCTATACCCTCTGGGAGATCATTTACGTATATCAGAAACAGGATAGGTCCGAGTACAGAGCCCTGTGGGACTCCACTGGTGACTTCACGCCAATCTGAGGTCTCACCTCTCGCTGTAACTCTCTGCTTCCTATTGCCTAGGTACTCCTTATCCACTGGAGCGCCCTACCAGGTACTCCTGCCTGTTTCTCCAGCTTATGCATCAGCTTTTTATGGGTACTGCGTCCAAGGCTTTACGACAGTCCAAAAAAAAATGCAGTCCGCCCATCCTTCCTTCTTGCTTAATCTTTCCCCCCCTCCCTTCTCGGCTCGTTGATGCGTGAGGGGGGCTTAGTGGGCGGCTGCCGGAGTGTGATGCTCCTTGGGACAGTCCTCTGTCCTTTTCTAGCCTTGTGCTCCTGCTGCCGTCCTCTCTAATTTTGCCGAGCACCTTTTCCTTTCCTTCTGTTTCGTTTTTCTCTCCCCTCTTCTCCTATCTGCTTGTCGTTTCCTGCCGACCTTTTGCTTGTTTTGGTTTTTCTTTGGACTTCTTCTATTTTGACGCCCGGGTGCTTGAGGAGGCATACTCTTGCACCCGTAGAACTGTAGTACCCACGTCGAGAGCGAGGGGCCTTTTATGTCAATCCCCCTTTCGTCACTGCCCGATCTCGACGGACTGTCGGTTCTTAAGGTGGCGTTTGTGGGGCGTATACTCACGACGCACCCCTAGGGGCCCCGGCATGATCGGCGATAGCTTCTTGTTGGGTGTCCTGCCTCTAATTGTGGCTCCATGGTGGGTGTGGGGGCACATTCGTGAATGAATATTTTTTCTCGTAGCAATGATTACTGGTTCTACTGTTTCTCTTTACCTTCTCAGGCTCGTGGGGTGGGCGACCAAGCCCCCGAGTCGGTCCGTGTTGGAAGACCGGGCTCTGTAGCCTCCGCTGCATTGGGCCCCGACTTGCTCCTCCTTTGGCCTCTCTGACTCCTCCCCTCGGCTCCCCTCCCTCCTCTGTGGTTGGGTCGAGCCCCAAGCCCCCAGTGGTGACTACCTCATCCCTGGCGCGGCTCCATCTCTAGTTGTAACTACTGCGCCTTTTAACCCCTCTCTCTCTGGGGGTTCTCAACGCCGTCCTCGTCACGGCCGCCCTCGCTCGATTCCTTCCCGTTCTGATACCTATCAAGCCTTGTTTGGTCCCGCTTCGTGGGCCAAATTTTGATCTCCTCCCTCTTGATTCTGCGCCTCGTGATGATTTCTCCCTCCATCGACATCTCGTTGATTCTGTGGATGCCTCTGTTACTTTCAACCCCACTCGTCTCGGTACACGTGTTGTTGCTGCTCCTTCTCAGGATGCTGCTTCCCGCTTGGCTGCCTTATCTTGCCTTGGCGAGACCCCTGTTCGGGTCTCAAAGAACGCTCAGTTGAATGCCAGTGTTGGCACTATTCTGCTCCCGCCCCATGTTGCGACCGGTGTTCGGGATCTGCGAGACTGCCACGACGATATTCGACATATCCTTGCTGCCCAGAGCCATTCTATCCTCCAGGTGGACACGTTTACTCGTCCCCCTCGTGGTAGTCGCCATCAACCCCTTCGGGTTGTGAAGATTACCTTTGATGGTAGGACCCTTCCACCCTCTGTTATTCTTGCTGGTGCCAGGTGCTCTGTCCAGGAGTACATTCCTTCTCCTCGGCTCTGTAATAAGTGCTCGAGGTTTGGACATGGTGCCCTCCACTGCTCTGGGACTGTCTCTCTCTGTCCTTTGTGTGGTGGCGAAGGTCAGTCTTAAGTCGGAGTGCACTTCTCCCCAGGCTCGTTGCCTCAACTGCGGTGAGGCTCATCATACCTTCTCCCGTGCATGTGTCCATTACAAGCTTGAGGCAGCCGTCCTCAACTTGAAGCACCGGGAGCGTTTATCTTTTCCTGAGGTGAGGCGCCAGGTTCGCCGGCTCCCGCCTTATGCTAATATCTCTTATGCTTGCGTGTTGCGCTCTTTTTCTCCTCGTCCTTCCCACCTTCCTCAGACTCACAACCGTTTCCGGGTCTTGGACCCTGATACGCCCACTGCCCCCTCCTCTGTTCCTTTGAGTTCTGTCCCGCAGGGTCCCCCTCCTGGTCCTCTGTCTGGAGTTCCCCTTCTTTCTACCCGGTCTGTCGTGTCTCCTGTGCTTTCTTCCTCGTCTCCCTCCGATCCTCCTTCCCATCCTTCTCCTCCATCTATTGACTCTCCCCGCCGCCTGCCGGGGCAGGCGGATGTCCATCGCTCTCCTAACGGCCGTCGTGTGTGCTCTCGTTCAGCTTCTCCTGTTGAGACACTGGAATCCGTTGTCTGGTACGTAGTTGCTGGGACACCGGTCTCTGACACCGGTAAGAAGCATAAGCCTGGCTTCTCTCCTTCCTCCTCCCTGGCGGGTAAGAAGGCTTCGCTTTCTTCCTCGGCCCCTACTACTGGCTCTATTGCTCCTTCCCCCCCATTTCAGTGGTTGCGCCCCCTGTTCCTGCTATGGAGGTTTCTTTGGCCCCTGCTTCTATTCCTCTGCTCTATTCCTCACTCTTCCTCTCGGGGTCCACGGAAGTGCGTTCCCTGGTGGAATGCGGACTGTGCTCGGGCTGTCCGCTGTAAGCGTGCAGCCTGGAAGAGGCACCGCCGTCGGCAGACGACCGATTCTTTTCTTTCTTTCGGAAAGCGAGTCCGGTGGCCCATAGGGCCATCCGTACAGCTAAACGTGAATGTTGGGCTTCTTATGTCTCCACAATTACGTCCGAAACTCTGTAATCCCATGTGTGTGTCCCATGAGATGCCCTACAGCCGCTGGCAAGAGCTTTCATGTGAGGGAGCCCTTATATAGAGGACGTGTCCTGTTCTGTCTATCGGTCAATAGACAGAAGAACACTGTCTATTCCTCACCGTCAAGTTAAACTCAGGGTCTTTTCGATATACCAACGATCGCCCGGAATCGTGACTGTGACTATATTGTTTAGAAGCCTAGTGACAAATCACCAGAGCGAAACAGACTGGTATCAGGTAACCCCTGGTGACAAGTAGAGATCGTCTGTGAGTGACCTAGAGTGAACTAAGACAGTGCCGCTGCCTAAATAACCTGTGTGTGACTTTACCACAGTGTACCGCATAGAACCATATAACCTGCAGCTGCCAGCCACCACTCTGTCCCGAGCGTGTAGCCAGCGCGCCACCAGCCACCGCCCTCATGGTACTACGTGACGTCACTACCCTTACTCACCGCCAGTGCCATCAAAAGTGTGTGTGTGTGTCTGTAGACATACAGCGCGCCCTCCTGCGAGAACCCCCGTGTCAAGTACTGTTTTTGGGAAAGCCTGTCGCCAATGGTCTCATGTCAGAACGAGCGCCCAGCTGTCAGGCCACCTATGAATTCTTGCACAAATGTGCCTGAGTGAGTGAATAAGAGAGGTACCCTACCTGTAAGTACAAGATTTTGTCATTGTTTTATTGTGTCTGTCTGTGTTGATCTGAGATATCAACCACAGTTCTCACCTCATACCTGACACAGGTATAGGTGAAGACACCTGATGGTGTATGCGTGTTTATCTGAGTGGTACCACAACATTACACTCGTCTGTGAATGTGACCTTCACATACACCACACATTTAGTTATTGTGTGACATTATTATTGTGCATGTTATTGCCTGTCCCATTGACAGTGTATTTGTGAGTTATTGCATATCATCATTACCCGAGTATCTGGTTGGAATTCTTGTAATCCCTTTGCATACCGGCAGTTAGGTTTGCCATGTTAATGATTGGCTGTCAACTGTGTTAAGTTAGGTGTTCTCCCGAGTGGATCCGAATCGATTAGCCAGATGTCAAGAGTCTCACTAATGCAACCATAGCCTTTCTGACGCCAATCTAAAGTAAATCAAGCACACTTTGTATTAGTGGTTAAATTAGTAAATAAACTACTGTTAAGCTTTATGCGGTGTTTCTGTTGAATTACTTCTGAATATTGCCAACTATTACTCAAGCCTCAGCTCCAGGTGTCTCCAACACCGAGTTGGCTAATTCACTAATCTATAAATATGATGAGGACCCTAGGAGTCCCTTAAAGTGTTTCAAGAATTGAGGAGATTCCAACGATCAACGTGGACCAGGACCAGGTGAGGCTAGTCTGAGAAGAGACCCTCAAGGACTCTAACTCGACCGTGCTCCCAGGTCCTGTACGGTTGCTCTCGTATTTTCTCTGCTGATTCCGACAGCTCTGAAGCGTCTGCCACATGTACATTGGCGACGTACGCATTGCAGTCGGGAAAGCAAAATAGAAAACCCCACAGCCAGGTGCAGCGGACGCGCTGAGTTAGTCTCAACACAGAGCAACGTCCCACCGGCCCTGGCTCCTGCTCAACTATTTATTATACCTTCTGAGGGAACTAATATTGATGTGACCAGAGACGATCTGCTTGTCATGTAAGCTTCAGATGCCAGCAGAACTTTGAAGCAATATAAATATTTCTTTACAGCTTTTACACTGATGGTGTTAGTTCCATAAGACATTTTACTGCAGTGTGGTTAATCATTAAGAAAAAATAAATATCCTGATATCTGTGGCTTTATCTGAATTTCGCAGCGGGGTTGAGAGAGGGAATTATCAGGGGAAAGCACCAAGCCATTACGATTCTATTGCACTTGGAAGGGGTCAGGATTTGGGATGGGACAGGGGGGAAAGAAATGGTGCACTGCTTGATACCTTACCTGGTTTATGGGGTTCTGGGAGTCTTCTACTCCCCATACCCGACTCGAGGCCAGGCCTGACATGTGAGAGCTTGGGCCCTAGACTGTTGCTTGGAGTGGCCCGCAGGCCTACATATCCACCACAGCCCCACACCATTTCAGGCACGTCTTGAAGAAAACTATCTAGTTTTCTCATGAAGATGTCCACGGTTGTTCCGGCAATATTTCTTATACTCCTGGGAGGATGTTGAACAACCGTGAACCTCTGATGTTTATGCAGTGTTCTCTGATTGTGCTTATGGCACCTCTGCTCTTCACTGGGCCTATTCCACATTTTCTTCCATATCATTCACTCCAGTATGTTATTTTACCGTGTAGATATGGGATCTGCCCTCTAGTATTTTTCACGTGTATTTTATTTGATATATCTCTCGTCTCCTTTCTAGTGAGTACATTTGGAGAGCATT
This sequence comes from Procambarus virginalis, assembly GCA_020271785.1. Lineage (NCBI taxonomy): Eukaryota > Metazoa > Arthropoda > Malacostraca > Decapoda > Cambaridae > Procambarus > Procambarus virginalis. The sequence continues at coordinate 86,271 of WNGS01001843.1, forward strand.
GAGACGATCCCTATAATTTAGGTGCTCTATCGTGTCTACGTAGGCCTTATATGTTCTCTGAACTTCCATTTCAGCATCTCTCCTGCTCTGAAGGGGAAAGTGAGTATTGAGCAGTACTCAAGACGGGACAGCACAGGCGATTTGAAGAGTACAACTATTATGATGAAATCCCTTGATTTGAAAGTTGTCGTAATTCATCCTATCATTTTTCTGGCTAGCGCAATATTTGCCTGGTTATGCTCCCTACACGTTAGGTCGTCAGACATCATTATTCAGAAATCATTTACATGCTGCTTTCCTAATATGGGCAAATCTGATTGTGTTTTGTACCCTGTATTATGATTAATAATGTCCTCATTTTTAACGTGTTTGAGTACCTGGAATTTATAACTGTTAAATATCATTATATTTCTTATGCCCAGTCGAAAACTTTATTAATATCTGCTTGTTGTTTTTCAATGTCTTCAGCAGAAGTAATTTTCATGATGATTTTTGTGTCATCTGAAAAAGATGATACGAAGCTGTAATTTGTAGTTTTGTCTATATCTGATATGAGAATAAGGAAAAGCAGTGGTGCACAGACTGTACCTTGAGGTACAGAGCTTTTATCTGCGTTTGGACTCGATTTTTTTATGGTTGACTGTTACTCTTTGTGTTCTGTTCGACAGAAAATTTAGTATGCACCGTCCTACTTTACCAGTTATTCCCATTGACCTCATTTTGTTTTCTATCACTCTATGGTCACATATATCGAATGCCTTTGCAAAGTCCGTGTATATCACAATTGCATTCTGTTTTTCTTCCAAAGCCTCAGCGATTTTATCATAGTGGTCAAGTTGCTGTGAGAGGCATGATCATTCCGCTCTAAATCCATGTTGAACTGGGTTGTGAAGGACATTGGTCTACATGAAACTGGTGACCTGACTCCTGATCACTCTCTCAAATACTTTTATTATATGGGACGTTAGTGCAACTGGTCTTTAACCCTATGCCAATGCTTTGCTCCATCCCTTGTGTAGAGGGGCTATTTCTGCTGATTAAAGCACATCTGGTATCTCCCCCCATGTTCAAGCTCTTCCTTCACACTATACTGAGTGCCTGTGCTACTGGCACGTTGCATTTATTTATAAATATTGAATTCCATGAGTCTGGACCCGGGGCTAAGTGCATGGACATGTTGCCAATTTCTCTTTCAAAATCTGGCACACTCATGTTGATATCAGTTATATTTACCGGGGTTTAGATATCACGCATAAAGAAGTTGTCTGGCTCTTCCACTTCCATGCTGTTTATTGGAGTGATAAACATGCTTTTTTAGGGTTTCACTAATTTCTTTGTCATCCTCAGTGTATGACCCTTCAATTGTACGAATAGGTACACCACAGACAGTGGTTTTTGCTTTTGATTTAGCATATGTGAAGAATTATTTTTGTTTATCTTTATTTCTTGAATTGATTTGTTATAGTTGCCTTTCTTCAATCTGGTATGAATGCTTCAGTCTCTGCTCAATTTCTTCAATCTCCCTGATTGAATTATTCCTTCTATGTATGGAAAGTCTTGTCTGCTTAAGCATTTCCGTAATTTGTTCCTTCTTTTGCAGTGACTTATGCATTCTCTCTCTACGTTGGACCTCTTTCTGGCTTTCCTCAAAGGAACATGTTTTGGACAGACTTCATATGCTTCAAAAGTAAGTTTTTTCTATTCCTTGTGTAGGATTTGTATTACTTAAAACAGTGTCCCATTAAATGTTTGTAAGTTCCAAATTTATTTTCTCCCAGTCTGTCCTTTCATTATTAAAATTGAATTTACTGAATTCGCTTGATCATTGTTTCAAATCTGTTCTGAGTATTCATGATAGTTTGCACTTCAGTGAGCTTGTGATCTGAGCATGTGGTATCTAAGATCGTAATGTTCCCGATTATGTTGTCTTTGTTTGTGAAGACCAGATCTGGAACATTTTCGTTCCTAGTTGGCTCTGATATCTGCTGGTTGAGTGAAAATTTGTCACAGAATCTAAGTAGTTCTCTAATCATTGGTTGATTATGTCCAGATAGATTTACGGATATATTAATTATTGTTTGCTATTCTCCATCTTAGATTGGTCAGGTTGGACCACTCGGACAATCGGAGATTAAACGCCGACCTGCACGAAGGGAGCCCATCGCTCTACCGTCTAGTCCAAGTGGTTGGGCGCAGCGGTGTTGTGTATACTTTGTTAAAGGCAGCATTAAAAAAAATACGCGACTTCTCTCAAAGCAATACAGCGCCAGGAGAGACACTGATAGAGAACTGAGAGTAACAAAACAGTGATAAAGCTGTGAGTGGAGACAAGCCTAACGAAGCGTTGAGTCGGACTAATCAACATTTTAAAATAAAATGGTGCAAAATATATAAATTGTGGGAGTATGTCTCCCAAGATCCTCCCACAGCCGACTTGAATGGCTCATTGCAGTGCACAGTGCACTGATCTTGTGCACAAAGCCTATTTCCCTTAATCCTGGATAGTTTCCTGGCATGTTGGGTATCTCCAGAATGCCCACTTAACCAGGAACACTTTTATGATACGTAGGCCGCCGTATGTCTAGGCAGGAAGTAGATACAGGGAGCTTAAGCATACTGGCCACCAAGGGTCAGTGAGTACATGGCTGGTGCCCGCGTATGAGACACAGGGGAAGGCGCCAGCAGCGTCTGACCTCTGGGGTCAACCGGCGCGATGTTGAATAACAGCTATGACGTGTTCATGACGTCACTCCTGCTACTGCTCATCGAACGAGCTAATATGATTGGTTCCCGCTCATTTGCTGCAATGCTATTGGTCAAATTGTAACTTCTTTTGTTTGTGTGCCACGAGATGCCCGGCACCCTTGCAAACTCATTCACGTGAGAGAGACCATACCCAGAGGACGTGTTCTGTTCTACCGGCCAATAGACTGATCACCGTCTATCCCTCACCGTCAAGTTAACTCAGCGTCTTTGCGATATACCACACACTCGCCAGAATCACGAGTGGGAATATATTGTTTAGAAGCCTAAAGTGACAAATCTCCAGAGCGAAACAGACTGGTATCAGGTAACCCCTGGTGACAAGATCGTCGTGAGTGACTTAGAGTGAACTAAGGCAGTGCCGCCGCCTAAGTAACCTGTGTGTGTGACCTTACCATAAGTGTACCTGCATGGTGTACCACAGCAGCCGCCACTCATCCTGAGCGTGTACCTCAGTACCTCGAACGCCCGCCGCTAGCTGTCGCCAGCCGCCGCCGCCCTCACTCCTACGTGACGTCACCACCGCCAGTGCCAGTGTGTGTGCGTGTGTCTGTCTGTTAAGCATACAGCACGCCCTACTCACGAAATCATCTCAAGATACTGCGAGTACCCTCCGTGTCTACGAGCGAAACCAGCTGTCAGGCCACCTACGAGTGCTTGTATAAACGAGTCTGAGTGAGTGCGTAAGGAAAGGTACCTTATCTGTAAGTACAAGATCTTGTCATTGTTTATTGTGTCTGTGTTGATCTGAGGGATCAACCACAGTTCTCACCTTCTTATACCTGTCGCAGGTTATAGGTGAATCGACGGTGAATGCGTGTTTATCTGTGTGGTATCACTGCATTTCATTCGTCTGTGAATGTGAGCTTCACATACACCACACATTTAGTATTGTGTGATTATTATTGTGCATGTTATTGCCTGTCCCATTGACAGTGCCTTTGTGTTATTGCATATCATCATTACCGAGTATCCGGTTGGAACTCTTGTGATCCCTTTGCATACCGCAGTTAGGTTGCCGTGTTAGTGATTGGCTGTCAACTGTGTTAAGTTAGGTGTTTCTCCACGAGTGGATACGAGTCGATTAGCCAGACGTCAAGAGTCTCGCTAATGCAACCATAGCTTTGCTGACGCCAATCTAAAGTAAATCAAGCACCCTGTGTATTAGTGGTTAAGTTAGTAAATAAACTACTGTTAAGTTTTATGCGGTGTTTCTGTTGAACCACTTCTGAATACTGTCAATATTACTCAAGCCTTCAGCTCTAAGTGTCTTCAACACCGAGTTGCCTGTAAGTCACTAAACTATAAATTTGATGAGGACCCTAGGAGTCCCTTAAAGTGTTACATCATTGAGGAGATTCCAACGACCAACGTGGAGCAGGACCAGGTGAGGCTAGTCTGAGAAGAGACCCACAAGGACTCTAACTCGACCTTGCTCCCAGGCCCTGTACGGTTGCTCTCGTATTTTCTATTCTGCTAATTCCGACAGTTTCGTGAAGCGTCTGCCACATGTACATTGGCGACGTACGCATTACAGTCGTGACGGCAAAAAAAAAGAAAACCCCCACATCTGGCGCCCAACGTGTTAGGCTTAGTTGGAACCTACGAGCTAGTTGTACAGTAAAATTTCGCACTTAAATTTTCCCTGAAAATCAAAAGTGACGAGCAGTATTCAGAGGATGTTTAACACCCTGTTAGGTACACACACACCAGTATGTCTGAGTGTGGAATGTACAAACAGCGCTACCTGCATCTTCACTTGGCCTTGACCGCTCGTAGACCTGACGACTACTACACTCTTACTGAGCTAGAGTATAAGGAACGAGTGGAACAGCACATGAGGGCCGTGGAAGAGGTGATGCTACAAGCACACATGCAGGATAGTGCTGAGGTGGCGTGCACGAGTCTCATCACACTGGATGAAGCTATCGGTGGTGAGACCCCAGTGGAGATAACACAGTGGCAGAGACCCCAGTGAGAGACAACTTGGAGGTAGAGACCCCTGTGGGTGACGTCACCGAGAATGATGTCACTAGAATCATGCGCGCTGCGGAAGAAAACGGAGTCACGCGGAATCTAGCCCTTTAAATACTCCGTTGGGGGGATTCTATGGGAAGAATCTCGGCTCAAAAGGTCCTTGTGGACGACACCAACTCAAAGAGTAGGTATTACAGGCTCGCAATTATTCACCTTAGAGGAATACCATAACCAAGTTAGGGAGTTGGGATTCGAAGGGAATAAAGTAGCAGAGCAAGCTATGAAACTCTGGACTGATCAGCAGGACAGAGAAAGTAAACTGTGGACTGATCAGCAAGAGAGAGAAAACAAACGCTGGACTGATCAGCAGAACCGAGAAAGTACTGAACGCATAGCTCGCATGCAGTTGCAAGTAAGGCAGGATGACCAGACAAGTGGTCGTTCAACGAGACTAACGTTGAACAATGTAAGACTGTCAAACTACCTACCTAACTTTGATGAGAGGGACGACTCGATGGATGCATACATCAAGCGTTTCGAAGGTCACGCCGCTGATTGCGGGTGGGAAAGATCAAAGTGGGCACTCGCTCTTAGTGCATTGTTAAAGGGTAGGGCATTAACTATCTACCACAGTCTGGGTCCGCACCAGCGCGGAGATTACGAGGCATTGACAACAGCGCTGCTGAACGGTTTTGGCATAACTGCAGACGGATGCTAGGAATTCGTAGGGCTCAATTGCAAAAAGGTGAGACATATGTGCTCATGTTAATAAACAGCGGTTTAGTGACATCGAGAGTCTAAACCGTTTACTGTGAACTCAGGAGACTGCTGGGAGCAATGGAGTTCTATCAACTGATGATTCGTGAACAGTTCTTAGAAGCATGCGAATTGTCTCTGCGTGTCAAGCTCAAAGAGCAAGAAATTGTGTCAAATCTGTCTATGGCAAGCAAGCTGATCTGTGGGCTGGGGCCAGGAGACAGGTGAAAGGGGTGAAGCCGCACGAGAAGCATCATGCTACAGGTATTGGCGATAGAGCTAAGCTAAGACTGGTGTGTCGGGGGAGCAGGGAAAACTCCTCCAACAAGCAGGTGCACAAGTGCTACACTGTGGTAAGCCAGGTCATTGTGCAGCTGATTGCAAGGTAAAACCGAAATCAGGTTACATAGCAGGTGTGAGCTCAAGTGGTAAGAAAACATCCCACGTTGGAAAAGGATCCACTAGCTTGGACCCTTGAGGTGGTGGACGGAAATGTTAACGGAAAATCGGCGAAAATCTTCCGTGACAAAGGCGCCACTACTCACATGTAAGAAAGAGCTAGTACAGCCAGGATCTGAGACAGGTAGACATGTCTATGTCAATTCCCAAATGGCTATACTAAAGAGATGGTGGAGGTGTATGTGTGGGTCGACACACCTTACATCAAAGGTAAAATCCGCGCTGTTCAACAGGAACGTGCTGTATATGGCCTTTATTGGGAAATGTTCCGGGAGTCTCTGATTGCCCAAGTCCGCCCTCAAAGAAAACGGGGGAGAGTAAGGCGCGCAGCTGCCGTCAGTCAGCTGATCCAAGGACGACTCGCCTGGGGATGACGTCACAGGGAGTGACCACACCCTCACCCAGTTGAAGTATAAAGGAGAGAAAGCAAAAGAACGCAACATGCTCCAACGCTACGAGGACCCTCCTGCAGATGGATCCAACAAGCCGAAGAAGCATGTAAGACGAAAAACAGGAGAGGACCGCGGGGCTCGACATCGACAGGCCGATCGACCACCCTCTGCTCTCAGCAACCGATCGCCGGTGTCTCAGTGATAACCGCCGACGAGGAGGAAGGTCAGCCAGGTCTCTTCAATCAACAGCAGCAGGAGACACACCGAGATGTTAAGGTTGATGATCAGCTGTCTGAAGATCAAGTCGACCAGGTTACTCGACTGGTAGCAGAGTACAAGGAGGTACTCTCTGACGTCACTAAGGTAGCAAAAGTAGAGGTTACCGCATACCTTTGCTAGAGCAGCAAGCGGTACGAACAAAACCATATCCTGTCCTCATCACCTTGTACCACAGTGAGAGAAGAAACTGGCATCTATGATTAAGCGGGAGTAATAGAGAAGTCGACCTCACCATACTCAAGCCCGATGGTGTTAGTGAAGAAGCCGGGGGAGGTGTGCGCATCTACCTCGACTTCAGGAAGTTGAACTCCATCATAGAGTTTGATGCTGAACCGTGTTCAATCAAAATGAGATCTTCTCGAGAGTTAGCTTCCAGTTGCATTTCTCCAAGCTTGATCTGACAAAGGATTTTGGCAGATTCATTAGATAAAGAAGTAAGCGCTGCACTGCCTTCATGACAGCGAGGGTCTCTTCCAGTTCACAGTTCTTCCGTTTGGACTGGTGAACGCCCCAGCCGTGGTCAAAGAACTATGTGCAAAGTTTCTTGGGGGGAATTATGGAGTAGAAGTGTTCGGGACGATGTGCTCAAAAAAATGAGAAAGTTCTGTTGTACCCTGCCAGTCCCAGGACTGACGTAACCTGAGTCTTGGTGGCGGGTGGAGCGGCTTCACTGACCTTGGTGATCTTCTCAGGCAGCGGCCCTGGTGAACCCTCCCCCTATTACGTGACCAAGGTACCTGACCTCCTTGCACCCCAACTCCAACTTAGTGGGTTTTGCACCCATTCCTACTTCTTGTAGTCTTGTCAACACCTGCCTGAGCAAGAGCTCAGATGTTCTTCCCACGTAGCAGAGTGGT
>WNGS01001843.1:94753-107200 GCA_020271785.1 Procambarus virginalis
TTGTATGTTCTGCCAGTTGCAACCATCTCTGCGTCTGCAATACTAGAGTTCTTATCATACATACATCCCGCATGCTCACCCTCACAATCCGTGCCTCTTAATATAACTCGCTTTTCGCTCGAATGCGCGCTAAGGTAAAAAAATGGACGTAAATTGAAATGAAATCGGCTCACGAAAGTGATGTACTATCCCGTTTTCTGTTGAGTCCACCAGCTTACTCGGTTAGGAGAGGAAACTTTCAATTAACGGTTTTCATAACGTTTTGAAACCTTAGGAGAACTTTCTGCCCTCCTAACCTATCAGAGGACCCTTAACTTGCTGTTTTGGAAAACAAAATCCAAAATTTACTTTAATTATTTTTTATTTTCAAATTACATCCAATTTCGGCCTTACGAGCAAACGGTAAAATTCAGACGTAATTTGTATGAGGACAGTGTAGAGCCATCGCCCCTTGTGTTGTCTTTGGTTACAAGATTTTAATTATGATTTTGCAGCAAGTGGAACACCACCAAGAAGGTTTTACAGTTTTTATGTTACATGTTGTAATCCTACTAAGATAAATTGACTTAAATTCCTTTAATTTACATGAAATTTTATTTTCTCTCATTACCTTGGCGTGGGGAGATTTGTAAGGAAGTGGTCCTTTTGAGGGAATGTGTTAATGTGGATAACTCTTAAATTTGGAATTCTCGCCAGTGCAGTAGCCAGTTCTGCGCTCTCATAGTGCCTTGTCGCAGTGTGAGAGGTCATATGTAAACAAATATGTAAACAGCAGTTTAGTGAAACTAGACACAGATACTCAGATACATTCAGTTATCGAAAATATGATAAAAAACAGTGTTAATATTTTAAATATGGAAAACCAGTTGGAACTCCATAAGACATAAATAAAAAATTATATATATGAGTTTGAGTGACATTGTTGGAACACATGCGTGTGGACAAGAGTTCACGTCGTCAATTTGTTCATTCAGTTGGCGGCAATAGCAGAGACCAGCCGACGTCAGTATGGCGCTGTGAGGTTTTCAACATTTTACGATAAGTGCCTAGGACCTGTTGTGTGTATATTGGTTCTAAATAGTATTCAGTTTAGGTCTAGGATACACGTAGATATTTAGGTTGTGTATACTCCTGTGTTTGGCGGGTTTTTGTAAGTGTTAAATTTCTGTTCATACCTGTGTGGCTATTGCGGAGTGCGATTGCTGTGTTCTACCAGCCATTATCCATGTTAAGTGTGTTAGTGGGATCATTGTGTTACTGTATATGATATTTTATCATTTGATTTGCAGGAAGATTGCAATTACCGTATCGATACTAAAGTTGTTGGAAATTTCCAACACTAATAAACTACTAGTGTATTATAATAAATAATCATCATTATATACTAACTACAGTAGTTATTAATTGCACTAACGGTAGTGTAAACATAAATTAAACCATTTCATCTGCGTATTAGTGCTAGAATTCTCATGAAATCGAGTAGCAACATTGCGTCAGATAATGTCTAGTTAGACACGTTTATTACCAATGTGTTAGAGAACTGAATGTGGTTCTCTAAAAATTATCAGTATTCCGTGTAATAATTACCTACGGATAATATGACTCCCGATAATCTAAAACCGAGAGTTATTAACTGAAATAGTTATCAAGTAGCAGTTTATCTGTTACGTTCGAATGCTATGGAGGGAATAGATATCCTCTCCATTTCTCGTTTGAGATCATTTATCGAGAATATGATAATTATTAAATCCCTATAATTGCAACCCAGTTCCCATTAACATATTACATCCATAATTGCATGGAAAGGAATTATTCGCGATTAATAATTTCTGTTGTGAATGCGGACATGGGTTGAGGGAGGAAGGCGGACGCCATTACACGCGAGGCATCCTTGGCGTGAAGAGTTGCGAGACACGTGGTAGTGACTGGGGAGTTTTTATCGACAAGAATTACGTTGATACCCGGTTAACAGTTAACAATTACTTATCCACATGTTCTATAGTGCCCAGCCAGTTAATAACGCGTCAACAATTGAAGCCACGACTCGTAATTACACATACACAGCAGTGAACGTCTGGGACTGGCTGACGCGATTTCGGCAGACCTCAGTATTTGATACGCTCATGTTAAGTATATTCCTCATTTTGATGCATCATTTTGGGTTGTATATTTATGAGTAGTCTGTCGTTATACCGCGAGGATACCTAATACACAATGTTAGTTCAATTTCAACAATTTCTCCGCTTTCATGAATATTTGAAATAAATCGTAGGCTAATCAAATGCTACTTAAATTTCTCCGATTTCAGCGTGTATACGAGGAGTCGACAAGTTGTTTCTCATCATTCGTGATATTCACCTCGGGTTCATTCTTTACTGGGATCCTGTGACCACGAGGACGAATGACGAAGTGGCGTTACAGAAATCGTCTTACAGCCAAGACATTTTTTTCGTACAAATTTATCTAATATTGTTGATTTCTATATAATTCATATAGGATCTTTACATTGAATGAATTATTGCCAGAAATGATGATTTGGTAATTCATGTGATTTTGTTTTACTGTTGCTCAATAATTCATAATCTTTAATATTCATTATTTGAGTTATCATAGTCTTGAATCTATTTCAGTTTAGATTTTATGTTATTAACTCAACAATGAACTAGTGACGAACCACACTGGTTCCTAGATATATATGAACTTCTAGAAATACCCCCCCCCCCCAATGTTGATATTTGAGGCTTTGACTTTAATTAATAATACAGTCTATTCATTACTTCCAAGTGATTTCTCATTAAATTAGTATCCATAGACACTGGTTCTCTAGTGTCATTCTAATGATCACTATTATTCGTTTTCCCTCTTTTCTCATGAGTGGGTGGTCCTTCGATTTATTTAAACATATTAATTAAATAATTTAATATACGAGTTCAAGCCCCAGATACCCAACAAAAGTATCAGTTTGAGTGGGACCAGTATTTAAAGCCATTTTCAGGAGAAACCTATGTTCTATGAAATGTTAATAAGTATCCTGTATATTGTAAACTCCTGAGATACTCGTGTAAAGTAACTTTAAGCTAGTGAATTAAAGCCCCTTTGTAGAAATAAAACCATATTCATTTTCCCTGTTTGTTTCTTTAGTACTATTTGACCCTAGAAGGTGCAGAGTGTATCTCCAGGTACACTAGTTATGGAATAATTATTTGCCTCAGAAAAACAAACCCCAATAGTGACCTTAAGTCGTTAAGAAGTTAAGGACGGGTTTCGATTGCCTGTACTCTTGAGTGCGGCTCTATAGAAGCTCCAGTGCCGGGTAACCTGGACTGTCAGGGGTTTATATTAGTTAAATTAATTCAAACAAAAAATTTCTTTGTAGACATAAAACATAAGGCAAACATAAAATAGAATAAAATATGAATAATGAAAATTAAATGACCCAGATACTGACAACAGCAAAGTGTATAAAAGTACAGTGTTACAAGATACATATACCTAACAGCACAACACTCCACGAGCTGTCATGGCATTCAGTAAGCGGTTAGAGGTTACCCCAGCAGAGAGACTGAACTAACTGATTAAATCGGCTGGCTCCAGCCAGACGTCAACTAGCTTGCCTCTTGGTGGGCAAGGTGGAGTGATGGCTAAACTATTGTGTCGGTGGTTTAACAACGTGACAGCGCTAGGGTTGGTGCAGGAATGACACACACCATTTAACATCGAATGTCATGTTACATGTTAATAACTAGTTTTTATTTTACAATATACTCATGAAACATATACATAAAACTTCTGAGTGGACTTATCGTTACCTGGACTTGTCGATGACTGCTCAGGAGAAGCCTCGACTCGAATAATGAAGGTAATTTAGTGACAACTCATCTCCCTAAAACTTCGTCTTGTAATCTGAGATGATGAAACAGGGAGAACTGAATAAGAGGGAGGCTCCACTTCATGAACACGTAACAAAGCATATGCCACGGTGTTGTCTGATCCTTTGATGTACCATATGATGATGATGTAACTATGTAGATACAAGGCCTGTCGTTGGTCCTTGAACTGAGTTTGGTGGAGGAAACGCTGTAGATTATGGTCGGAGAATAGGTGACTGGTTGTTGACATAGAAGATACGTCTCTATCGTTGAAGACATCACTATGGCGAGCAGTTCCTTCTTGATGGTGCTATAAATACGTTGGCCTCGCCAGCGAATAGTCCCTATACATGCTGGTAACCATTCCAACCCACACTGCCCTTCTAGCTGCCAGTCTCTTGCTTGCCCCAACACGACGACACCTGGCAGAGAGAGCCATCGTTCTCACACAACTTACTTCCTTAATAATCCGAATGGCAGACTGACGATATTGTTGCAAGTATGAACGAAGAGAACCACACACTGACTGAAGTTGCTTGGAAAATTATCCCCATTGACAAAAATCAACGACCAACACTCAAGGTGGCATTCAACTCTGTTGCTGAAGCGACACTGGCTATGGGGAACTGATTAAGATGCTTCCGTGTCTTGACAACACAGCACCAAGTGCAGGAGAGGCACATCCAGCTGAAACAGTGCTTCAAATGCTATATGCGTACGACCATTTTCCCAGGAAATATACACTGCACGAACGAACATGGAGCATCTGCTTCTCAGAGCACAATTACAAGACCAGCAGTGCAATCCACGAACGCTGTCTACTCTGTGACGGAGCACACACTGCACCCTCGCCTCAGTGTCCACACACACAAGTAGAAATTACAAAAAAGTGGCCGAGGCTGGAGCAGCCTCCTTGACACCTAACCCGGCTGCACCTCCAAACATCTGAACATCAGCGTTCATTGTTTTACTTGTGAGTATAGCTGCCTCACCTCCACCCCGCCTCTGAGGCTGGGAGTAGTATCCAGCTACTGACCTCACCACAACCTCGTCCCTGGGGGAGGCCGCACACAGCTACTGACCTCACCACCCCTCAGCCCCTAGGGAGGCCGTACCCAGCAACTGACCAGCTCACCTTCACCCTGCCCCTGGGAAGGCCGTACCCAGCAACTGACCAGCTCACCTTCACCCCGCCCCTGGGAAGGCCGTACCCAGCAACTGACCTCACCTTCACCCCGCCCCTGGGAAGGCCGTACCCAGCAACTGACCTCACCTTCACCCCGCCCCTGGGAAGGCCGTACCTAGCTAATAAAATTAATGCAGAGATGACAGCACATTTGCTAATGTCTTCGATTATATTTGAATTGCCGACATCTTTAAATTGAAGAACTTCTTTCTGAAAGGAGTCAGTATCTGTTTTATTATTCCAATAAAATGTATGGGTTCCTGCGATGAGAAACTCAACATTTCTAAATAGACATGAATAAGTTGTGTGAAAAACTGCCACTTATATGGAGTGGCAGACACTTCTTATTAAACTGAGTGATGGAACTTCCTCTTTTTATCTTGCGTAAACCCTATTTTAATTCCAATCACAACGTTCCCATTATTTGTTCTTATTTCAGCAAGATTCTTTAAGTCCCACTTTCTATTCGATAATAATAATTTAATTCCCTCTACAAACTCTCAGCGTCACATTTTTCAAGCAGAACCAATCCAAGATATGTTGATACAATTTTTAATGATTTTTATTGTAGTAAATAATTTACACTCCTAATAGCTTCTCAACTGATATGTCATTAGACTCATCTAACAACAATCTGTATTGAATATTACTTGTTATTAATCATCTCCTGCTCAAAATGGCTACACACAAAAATAAATATGATATTACTGCACTATATGCGGTGCATCTTTAAATCTGACACATTACTACTATTATCAATATTTGTGTTGCACAGATCATCTAGATGGTCGCAGGTCCTTAGAGCAGAGAGACAACATAAGTGCCTGGCAAGTGCTCCATCCAGCTTTGATGAGTTATGTTAAGCAGGTGTCAACAATGAAGCAAGGGTGTGTAAGTCTTGATGGGACTTGCATTGATATGCTTCGTACATAGAGCGGGATTTTTCATATCATCATATTTTCCTTTCAACTCTGTTTTGCAGGACTCAAAGTGTGCTCTTCAATCACCGTCTAGAACACTCATTATTCAATCCTTGAGAATTTGGTCAAGCAATCAAACCTTTCTGAGTATTTTGATCGTACTGCGTAACTTTTGGCAGTTTTGTCAATGGCTATTATCTTTAAATATTGCAAAAATATCCAATACAAAAGTTACGACAACAAAGCACTGTTATTAGTTGACATATAAACCCTCACGGTTATGCCATTTTTTCCAAAGCTTTCACTGTTGCACATACGCAACTGTTGCACAGTCACAGACGCCCCTGCTGCACATCCACAGGTGCCACTGTGACACATTCCACAAAAGCCACTGTCTCCCAAACGAGACGTGATCACCACCTACAAAATTCTCAGATAAACTGACAGGGTAAAGGGAAACTATTTAGCATGGGTGGAACAAAGTTGTTACCGATTAATATGAATCACTCAATCTACCTCTCGGGGACGAGGCAGCTTACCTTGTGGCAACCCGTCCTCGCAAATTCGTATAGTCATATTGACTTACTAAATACGTGCATAGGTGATATACTAAACATAATAGTTTACCTTGAAAAGCTTCATAGAAAACACCGACCTTACCTAACCTTGTTAGTATGTTAAGATAAGCATCTTATAGCTTCGTAATTACAATTGTTACTTAACCTATTATAGGTATAGGTTAGGTAATAATTGTAATTACGAAGCAATAAGATGCTTATCTTAACATACTAACAAGTTAGGTAAGGTCGGTGTTTTCTATGAAGTTTTCAAGGTAACTATTATGTTTAGTATATCACCTATGCACGTATTTAGTAAGTCAATATTGACTATACGATTTGCGAGGACGGGTTGCTTGTGGGTTGGGAAGCCTGGGTATAGTCTGGTACTTGGGAAGCCTCGGTGTTGGAAGCTCGTCTGGTGGACCTATTATGACCTACGACCATAAGTCCGAAGAAATGTTTAGGCAGTTGGTGAGGTTTATTGGTCTGGTAATATAACTTTGTATTTTGATGTTTGTAAAAGTCTTGAGTCTATTTATTTATTATCATGATTTATGTGTCATTATTTTTACATGTACGAGACAGATGTATTGCAGGTGATAATTCTTATTTTACTTAAAGTATAATTTGTTTTATTATGGGGTTTAAGTATCTTCGGGTATTCCCAGAGCACACAGACTTAGTGCAGCTTTAGGCTTTTTTAAGTTAAGTTTAGCAATCCATGAGCTGGGGAATCTCTGTAGTTCCTTAATTAACGTAGCATTAAAATATACATACATACATACATACATACATACATACATACATACATACATACATACATACATACTACATACATACATACATACATACATACATATACATAAACACATAAAAACGTACATATATACAGACAGTCAGGTACTCTTTCTTTCGCTACATTCCCTGGCCCGTGCTGTCGCATTGACCTCATTAGTTATTTTGATAAGTTTGTCGATCCTAACTCTAGAACTCTTCGGACCTGATAGCCTTTAGGAGGGGGGGGGGGGTCTTATCCCCGTTCTTGACCGTTTGGTTTCTAAAAATCGCCACCTTCCTCATCGCTTCCAGCTTGCCCTTGCCTCCCTGAAATCTAACAACTCTATTCTTATCCTTCCTTCCGACAAAGGCAATTCATTGGTTGTCCTTGACCGTGGGGACTACTTCCAGAAAGCAGATGTCTTGCTCTCTAACTCCCACAGATATGCTCCCCTGACTTCTAACCCTTTGGATCGCCTTAAAACTTATTTCAATCGTGAACTAAGACAGCTCTCCAGTCTTTGTCCTCCTGACTTTAGCTGTAGACATGTTAATCCCGTCCCAAAAGGAGAAAAATTAAAAGCAACAGAAGACTCCTTGGTTCAATTAGGAATGTAAGGTAGCGAAGCAATTTAGTACAAGAACATGGATTGATATTTAATTGATTGAATTGAATTACACGAAGGACCACCCTATTTTCACTGAAAAGGGAAACAAGACACGGAGAAACTTTAGAAATATTAGAACACCATAGAGCTGGGAGAGACAACAGGACGACCTAAACAAACTGGAGGAATGGTCTGAAAATGGCTACTAAAGTTTAACTCAGGTAAGTGTAAAGCGATGGAATTAGGTGAAGGAAGCAGGAAACACCAGACTAGTCCCAGAACTGAGAGGTAGATTCTCCACAAGAAGAGTTACAAGGAAAGGCTACAGGAACGTAACCTCACGTCACTGGAAGACAGAAGAGTAAGGGGAGACATGATTACCACCTACAAAATTTTCAGTGGATTTGACAGGGTGGACAAAGACAAATTATTTAGCATGGGTGGAACACGAACAAGGGAACACAGATGAAAACGTAGTACCCAAATGAGCCACAGAGACATTAGATTTTTTTTCAGTGTAGGGGTAGTTAACAAATGGAATGCATTGGTTAGTGATGTGGTGGAGGTAGACTCCATATACAGTTTCAAATGTACATTTGATAGAGCCCAATACGCTCAAGAATCCGAATACCATCTGCTTGACAGTTGCGAGGCGGGACCAAAGAGACGAAGCTCAATCCGGCAAGCATAACTAGGTGAGTACACACACAAATATAGTAGGCATCCGTCAATCCCGTGGGGGCTATGGAGTTGTGCCCTGGGTGTCTAGTTGGATGCGGCGCCTGCTATGGCTGTGAAGGCCAATCCGAAAATGACAGTCCCGACTGCAGCGAGCGCAGATAAACGCCGAATCGGGTGCGTCTGACAGTGGTCGAGACCTCCTCTGAAGTCTATTATCCTCCGCCTGCCTCTTCAGTTCATCCTCGAATTCCTGGAGTCCCTTCTGCACTTTGCATCTCCAGGCGGATCTGTCCGCAGCTGCTGCCTCCCAAGTATTGATGTCGATGTTCATCTGCTTGAGGTCGCGTTTGCAGGCATCTTTGAAACACAGTTGAGGTCTTCTGGTGGGTTTCCTTCCTGATGCCAGTTCTCCATACAAGAGGTCCTTCGGTATGCGGCCATCGACCATGGGTGTGACATGTCCCAGCCATCGCATGCGTCTCTGTTTCAGGAGAGTGAACATTGAAGGGACTCCTGTTCTCTCAAGTACTGTGTTGTTGGTGACGTGGTCTTTCCACGTGATGTCAAGGATGCGTCTCAGGTTCCGTATGTGATAGGTATTGAGCCGTCTCTCCTGGCGAGAGCGCAGGGTCCAGGATTCCGAGCCATAGAGAAGTGTACTCACCACGCATGCCATGTAGACTTGTGCCTTGGTGTGCACTGTCAGTTTGGCATTTTCCCAAATGCGCTTTGTGAGCCTGGCCAGTGTTGTTGCGGCCTTCCCGATACGCCTGTTGAGCTCAGTGTCCAGGGAAACGGTGTCTGGGATTGTGGAGCCCAGGTACACAAACTCGTGAACTGCCTCCAGCACATAGTCTGCTATATTTATACAGGGTAGCTCATTGACATCTTGTCCCATCACCTGTGTCTTCTTCAGGCTGATTGTCAGGCCAAATGCGGAACAGGCTGCGGCAAAGAAGTTGAGTAGCTGCTGCAGGCCTTCTGCTGAGTGTGTGGTGATCACTGCGTCGTCGGCGAAGAGGAACTCCCTGAGAATTCGCATCTGTACTTTTGTCTTTGCTCGGAGTCTGGATAGATAATAGAGCTCTCCATCAGTTCTTGTATGGAGATAGATGCCTTCTGTGGTGGTTCCAAAGGCATTTTTGACGAGGATCGCGAAGAAGACGCCGAACAGGGTTAGAGCAAGAATACACTCCTGTTTAACACCACTGTTGATGTTGAATGGTTCAGAAGTTGAGCCATCGTACATGACTGTCCCCTTCATGTCCTTGTGGAACGATTGTATCATGTTGAGTAGGGTGGGTGGGCAGCCAATTTTGGCCAAGATCTTGAAGAGTCCGTCCCTACTCACGAGGTCGAGGGCCTATGTAAGGTCAATGAAGGCGATGTACAAGGCTTTTCTCTGCTCCATGCTCCATGCATCTTGAAGCTGTCTCAGGGGGAACACCATGTCAGTGGTCGACCTCTCTGCTCGGAAACCACACTGTGACTCGGGGTACACTCTTTCGGCAAGAATCTGAAGCTTGACCAAGACGACCCTAGAGAAGAGTTTGCCAACGACTCTGAGAAGGGATATGCCGCGGTAGTTGTTGACATCACTTCTGTCACCTTTATTTTTGTAGAGTGGTGATGTTTGCATCTCTCATGTCTTGTGGCACCGAGCCCTCCCTCCAGCACTGGCACAGAAGTTCATGAAGCTCAGATTTAAGTGTTCCACGAGCGCACTTGGGAACTTCAGGCGGAACCCCGTCGTCTTCTGGGGCCTTCCCTGAGGAAAGTGAATCCACTTCTTTCTCAACTTCTTCCACAGTTGGTTCAAGATCAAGTTCTTCCATGATGGGCAGGCATTCGATTGCATCCAAAGTCTCTACTCTGACCAAGTTCTCTGGAGTAGAATTCGGAGTAATGTTCCACGCAGAGATTCATCTGTTGATCACGGTCTTTAATGATCTCTCCAGTGGCTGACTTTAGAGGATCCGTCCAGTTTTGTGTAGGGCCTGTTGCCTGTTTGATCCCTTTGTACATGCATCTTATATTGCCGACAGCGGCCGCATTCTGGATGCTGTAACAGAGTCGGAGCCAGTAATTGTTAGCACAACGCCTAGCAGTTTGTTTAACTCTACTGCGGGCAGTACAGAGGGCCTGTAGGTTCCTTTCTGAGGGCAGGTTCTTGTAGAATGAGAGAGCTCGTCTCTTTTCCTCTACGAGGGGTAACAATTTCTCTGCACTGGCCTCGAACGAATCTGCTGACTTGTTCTGCCTATTACCGAAGGTGGACATGGCAGTGTTGAAAATAGTGCCCCTAAGATGTGACCACCTCTCACTTGCACTATCGCAGGGTGGTACAGGAAGGGCATTTACCAGTGCCGCAGTGAATTCCTCCACCTTGTGAAGGTCACGGGTCTTGTTTACGTTAATGCGTGGTCTTCCCTCCTTCTTTGCTCTGTGGATTTTCCGGGACTGGAACTTTACTCTGCAAACGACGAGAGAGTGGTCGGTGTCACAATCTGCGCTCTGGAAGCTGCGGGTCAGTCTGATATTTCTCAGACTGCTACGCCCCGCAAGCACCAGGTCGAGTTGGTGCCAATGCTTAGACCTGGGATGTCTCCAGGAAACCTTATACTGGGGCTTGGTGTCGAAGAAGGAATTGGTGATGCATAGATCATGATGCAGAACAACAGAACTCCAGGAGGCGCTGCCCACTCTCATTCATCTTTCCAAATCCAAACTGGCCCAGGCAGGAAGGCCAAGAGTTGTGATCAAAACTAACTCTTGCATTAAAAAAGTCCCAGGAGGAAGACTGGCTCTTGTTGAGGTATGTCTCTGAGAGCTAGGTTGAGGTCATCATAGAACTTGTCCTTCGCTTCGGTAGAGGAGGTCAGTGTTGGTGCATAGGCATTGATGAGGCTGACCATTCCTACTGCTGTATGAAGTTGAAGTTTGATGATCCTTGCAGACCCCTCCGTGGGCGGTACTATGGACCCTAACAACCTGTTCCTGATGGCAAAGCCAACTCCCTTACCTCTTCTGGTGGTTTGCCCTGCCAGAAGAAGGTAAATTCTTTCTCTTGTGTGCTGCCAGTTGCGGGCAGACGTGTCTCCTGCAGGGCGACTATGCCTACGCAGTTCATTGTTGATCACAGCTGTCTTGCGGGCGTCGTTCACTTCCAGTAGATCTTCCGAGAGACCCGGTGTCATGGTCCTTACATTCCATGTGCACAGTTTGAGAGCTGGGTGAATCTGTGTTTGTTTTCTTTTGCCTGGTGCATGGGTTGACGATCCGCGTATTGGATTGAGGCCTAAGCCCCACGCACCCAGAGGAGCAGGCGGACCGTGGCGGGACAGCACCTTATTGGCTGGGAGCTGCCCAGCTTGAGGCGGGCGGTAGCTGTCCTATGAAATCGGATGATTTCTCCCACAGGCGGAAGCAACCCATGGCGCCTCACTCTACGCTAATTGAGAGGTAGGCTTATCACCAGCAAATGTCGCTTCCCGTGTTGAGCCATCGCCTGCTGGAGTGTCCTCTCCAGGGCACAGGCCTGTGAAGTAATTATGGAGGACCAGCTGTTGCCCATGCAGCAGATTCACCCTCTCCACGCCACCGATGTGATCCAAGGGAAGGGCAGACGCCGATACGCTTGGCACCAGTGTCGTCGCAGGAGTTGCTAGAATGTAGCTGTAAACAGCTGCAAACTGCCTTAGGGACTCCGACTCCGGATTTTTCCTCAGGGTTGACTCCCGAAGTCTTTCCCAAGAGTGGGTATAGCCAACAAGACAGCAGTGGTTTGAATTTGGGGTTTTCCTTCCCCTAGATGAGCTGCCTTTCCAGCTTAATGAGCAACCCATC
>WNGS01001845.1:0-11169 GCA_020271785.1 Procambarus virginalis
TTAATTTTTATTATTTTAATATTTGTTCCTGTTGCAGGTGATGAATACTGTCATACAGTAATAGGAGATTGCACAATGTCACCTAAGTCGAAGACTCTAAAACTAAAACAAGCGCAAGCGGCATATGCTCGCCATATTTATCAACAACAGAAAGCTGCTTCAGCTCAAGAGTTGAGAGAAGTCACAGAGACAGTGTTAATAACAGATAGGAAGCTTGAGAAGTACCTTGATGATAATTATGTGTGTGATTGTTTACATGCTAAACTATGTCATACAGTCAAGATATCTGATCGACATGATAATGTAAAAGTGACCAAAAGCTGTAGTCATTGTAAACTTACAGTTACACAAACATTGACTGAAAATCATAAATATCGTGATATTGTAGGTACTTGGCGTAAAGATAGTGAAGAAGTAACATCAGTACTAATGGTGACAGATAAGGAACTTGAAAAGTACTTAGATGATAATGTTTTAAAATTATGTCAAAATTGCTCGCATAATACACTACTTCATACAGTCAAGGTTGATCAACATGATGTGCGAGTGACAGAAAGTTGTAGCCACTGTAATCATACAATTTTACGAGCGTTGATAGGAAATTTCGAGATTCTGAAGACATTAGTATACTTCAACATGATAATTGGCGAAGGATACATGTTCTACAAGAGTATGTGTACCATGAATGGAATGAAATTTGTGTCACCGTTGGTGTATAGCAGGTGGGAGAATCATTTAAGAGATGTGATTAATAAGAGATGGGAAGAAGTGCAAGAAAACACTCGCAGTATAATATTTGACCATTATAAAGAACAGTTAAATATAGACCCCATTGATGGCTTCCTTAACATTGATGTGTCTTTTGACGGATCTAGGAGGCCTTATTCACAAATTGGCATTGCTTTCGTTGTGGAAATGTTAACAGGCATGGTTGTGGACTTCAATGTATTCAGTAAAAAAACCTGCATTCAGTGCCAAATGTTCAAGTGTAGGAAACTGACTAGAGAAATAAACGAGGCTCAGTTTGATAATGAGATGGCTAAACATCTACCACATTGTGAAAAGAATTACCACAGCAGTCCCAAAAATATGGAAGAGGATGCTGCAGTGTTGATGTGGGGTCGATCACCAAGCATCAAACTCAGGTATACAACTTTGGTGGATAACAGTAACTCCTCTTCTGCCTACAATAAAGTTTGTGGAATGAACTACGGTGCTGGACCATATGGAAACGTAAAGGTGGAAAAGACTGTGTTTAAAAATTACTTAGTCGATAGATTTGTTAGAGAGATCTACAACTTGATGTCAAAAAGGAAGGCTGAAGGTAATAGAAAGCTAAGTTCTGAGACTGTTTTCAAGTTGATGCTTCAGTTCAAACGAGAAATTAATAGGGACGATATCAATATAGACTGGAGAAAAATGAAGAGGGCCTGCCTATCCGGACTGTTCCATGAAACGTCCACAGATGAAAATCCATTACACGATCACTGTCCTGAAGGTAAAAATTCTTGGTGTTTTTACCAACAAGATGTTTCAAATAAACTGATCCCACGATCACACAAGACCCGACTATCGAATAAGGACGTATTTGAAGTTCGACAGATCTACTACAAGATCTATGATGATCTTGTCTCGGAGGAAAACATGAAAAAGTGTCTGAAGGGAAAGCAAAATGACTCTCTACACAATCGAGTTTGGAATAGAGTCCCAAAAGACAAATTTGTAAGTCGTTCAATGGTTGAGTTCAGCATGGCAGTAACGGCTATCAACCACAACGCGGCCATCAACCACAACGCCGAGTCTTTGGACAGTAGTCTTATTAAAGGTTTACCTCGGCATGATATTACTATCTTAAAGATGATGATGTTTAAGAAACTAATGGAGGACTTCAATGAACGAGTGTTACCTTGAGGAACTATATTTCGGATCAATCATGGCACATTGGATATGAATTCTTTCATTTATATGATTTTCAACATTGAATATAACTAAAATATATCGAATGTATCATTTCATATTTGAATGTAATTTTGTTTTCCCTAATGGCTGCCTTCCAATACAGTATAAAGCACAGCACTATTTCCATTTACTTATTCATGTAATTAGACCACTCCTACACACTCCTTATTAAAATGTATAATGTAAATAAAGAAATAGATAATGAAAATTACTTTATTATAAATATTTATAAAAATATCTTATTTGGTTCAAAACAGACAAATTTAAATGCTTATGGTTCAAAACTGGTCGCCTAAAAAAATTAATACTGTCTGTTGTCTATCACGACTACACAGATTAAGTAAATAGGACTAACAATGATGAAATCGCTACAAACACCATATCTCTCCACTTGCTACTGATTTTTAGTTCAAATAATTCCTAAGGCCATTATTAGCTAAATATTTTCATACATTCAATAGACAGCATCTTACTTTTCAGTGGCCATGTGATAATCAAACAAACAATCGCCAGCTTGCATTCTTGGCCAAAAAAGCAAGTATAATTTTTGCATAATAGGCCAAAATGTTTACACTTAGTCAGAAACGACAGAGTCCTTGTCAACTTAGCTAAGTAAGACGAGAGCCCTGCATAGTAGGCCAAGAAGTGAGTTCTGGCTATTAGGTACGACATATATATATATATATATATATATATATATATATATATATATATATATATATATATATATATATATATATATATATATATATATATATTATATATATATATATATAATATATATATATATGTCGTACCTAGTAGCCAGAACGCACTTCTCAGCCTACTATGCAAGGCCCGATTTGCCTAATAAGCCAAGTTTTCATGAATTAATATATTTTCTCTAATTTTTTTCTTATGAAATGATAAAGCTACCCATTTCATTATGTATGAGGTCAATTTTTTTTATTGGAGTTAAAATTAACGTAGATATATGACCGAACCTAACCAACCCTACCTAACCTAACCTAACCTATCTTTATAGGTTAGGTTAGGTTAGGTAGCCGAAAAAGTTAGGTTAGGTTAGGTTAGGTAGGTTAGGTAGTCGAAAAACAATTAATTCATGAAAACTTGGCTTATTAGGCAAATTGGGCCTTGCATAGTAGGCTGAGAAGTGCGTTCTGGCTACTAGGTACGACATATATATATATATATATATATATATATATATATATATATATATATATATATATATATATATATATATATATATATATATATATATATATATATATATATATATATATATATATATATATATATATATATATATGTCGTACCTAGTAGCCAGAACGCACTTCTCAGCCTACTATGCAAGGCCCGATTTGCCTAATAAGCCAAGTTTTCATGAATTAATTGTTTTTCGACGACCTAACCTACCTAACCTAACCTAACCTAACTTTTTCGGCTACCTAACCTGACCTAACCTATAAAGATAGGTTAGGTTAGGTTAGGTAGGGTTGGTTAGGTTCGGTCATATATCTACGTTAATTTTAACTCCAATAAAAAAAAATTGACCTCATATATAATGAAATGGGTAGCTTTATCATTTTATAAGAAAAAATGAGAGAAAATATATTAATTCAGGGAAACTTGGCTTATTAGGCAAATCGGCCCTTGCATAGTAGGCAAAAAGTGAGTTCTGGCTACTAGGTACGACATATATATATATCTCACTAAGAACTCTTTGACCGGCCAGGGTTCGAACCCATGCCGTCTAGGATCACCCCTAAACGTACACAGTACCGTGACCACCGCACCAATGATCGTCTATAAGGATTGGTCAGTCATGGCGCTTATTAACTAAGCTCCCTGACTGATCAACCCCCGACGACACTCATTATTAGTGTCATTATTATTAGACTTATTAAATATGTGCATAGGTGATATACTTAACGTAATAGTTTCCCTTGAAAAGCTTCATAGAAAACACCGACCTTACCTAACCTACTTAGTATGTTAAAATAAGCATCTTTTAGCTTCGTAATTACAATTGTTACTTAACCTATTATAGGTATAGGTTAGGTAATAATTGTAATTACGAAACAATAAAATGCTTATCTTAACGTACTAAGTTGGTTAGGGAAGGTCGGTGTTTTCTATGAAGCTTTTCAAGGGTAACTATTATGTTAAGTATGTCACCTATGCACATATTTAATAAGTCAATATTGACTTTACGAATTTGCGAGGACGGGTTGGGCGGGTGACTGCTCACGACGGTGGAGATGGCTAGAGCGGTCCTCACGTGGTATCTTATGTACAATGGCTTGGCACGTCTTTCGAACCCTCCCACACACACACACGGCCCGGTTCACACCCTCGACCCACCGGTGAAGCGGAACATTCGTACCCTGTGACGCACACATCGTATAGTGTCTTACACAAACATGGGAAATCTACCTTAAAACACTGACACGAATTTCCCTGTTCCCATCGACTGCTACAGAGCCCTAGCAGGAAATAGAATGTCTATAATCACTGGTATGGGGACCCACGAGTCTGTTACTGCTCGTATGCAAATTACCCACGATCCCAGATCTCTACCCACCATACATAATGTCTTTCTCCCCTTCGAGCGACGATTTTGGCCGGGGTCTGCTGCGACCGACGTCGAAGATCAAGCAGAAAGTGAAGCAGTTGAGTAGTCAAGCCACCACGACGTCCGATACTCAATTTGGCAGAATGAGCACAGGGAGCGTCAGGACAAGGTGGTGGCTGTGTTCAGAATGATGCCTTGAGGGAGGAACACCGGCGATTCCCGCGTCCTCCTTGAAAGAACCAATAAGAGGGAGGCACACAACGGCCTACCCCTCTCAACCAATCAACAACGGTGTAGCATGGCCCAGGGGCAACTTCAAGATGGCTGACTCCCCAGATGTTTCCTTAAGATGGCGGCTGTAGCCATGACGACGAGTCAAGTGGGTGGCAGGAGGCCCATGCTCACCCACGCATGCAGCCTAACTGTTCCCACGCGAACTCGTCTCCCTCCAAGCTTACAATGAAAAGATGCTATCGGCTATAATTCTGTCCACAGACGTGCTACCCCGGCCAGGGTAACATTTCTGGAACGCTGATGACTGGGGCTCTCACATGAGCCCAAACACAAGATGTTTCGGGTACTGGTTACCAAACTTAGGTCCGCGCACTTAACAAGTGCACTTAGCAAGTGTACTGGCTTCCACACGCATAAGAGCACCATTGTAAGTGAGCTGGTGAGCCATCCCCTCACACTACACATGAAAAACTCTCCAGACACAAAGCAGAATGCCTTGAAGGAAACCAACATCGTTTATGCCTTCAAATGCCCACTTGGGGACTGTTAGCTTCAAAGAACTCAGTATATAGGCAAGACAACAACGTCTCTTTCCAGGCGATTAACAATGCATAAACAACAGGGCTCTATCAAGGAACTTATAATCTCCTCTCACAACCAGACCCCTACCAGAAAAGTCTTAGCAAACAACACAGAAATCATCGATAGGTACAGCGATAGCTGGGTAGTGCCTTTTTGATGTGTAGTGCCTCGACATCTGCGAGGCACTACACATCAAAAAGTCAACACCAGCAATCAACAGCCAATTAATGCACAACTATATTCTACCCACTTCAAGACTCCGAACCAATATAGAAGTATGAAGAGGAAGTATGGGCCAATAGGCCCTCTGGAGTTACTTCCATTCTTATGCTCTCATATCCAATTAATACCCACAGTTTCGTGTTCTGTCTTGTATTTGTCACAAGTTTGTTCACCTCATCCAAAATTGTTGCACGATATCACCTCACACAAATGCGAGTATAAGTATTATGGATTAGCTGCCTCTGTTTAGTGTTTTCAGGTTACAGTTGTGTGATTAAACTAAAGTCTTTGAAAATGTAATAAGTTATTATGAAACGCTTCAAGCGTTGCGTTAGACTAGAAATAAAAATTAATTTTGGAGAATTGCTTTTTCAATTACCATCGTCAGTGAAAAGAAGCATAAGAAATATTGAGAAAATTCAAGTTAGAATTATTAATCTTACTTTTTGGTCATATTTAACAACATATGTTTACAAGAAAGACTGCTACCAAAATATACTAATATATATTATTGTATAAACTATATATATATTTATATATATACATATATATATATATATATATATATATATATATATATATATATATATATATATATATATATATATATTCAACTATAGAACACTTTCCCACCAGGAGACTCGAACCCTAGCCAGCACAGAAGCCTTCCAGCCACTGGCATAACAGGTAATGCCTTAACCCACTGCCCCACGCTCAGAGCCTTAAAAGAGATGGTAATTTCGGAGTATTTCAACACTCCAAAGACCACCATCTCCCAAGACCACTAGAGCAAGTGAGGGGTCAAATTTACATTTTTTCATCAAGTCCCTGTTGAATATGGGAAGACACTGTGTCTATGCTTATGCCCAACTTGCCTAAACACGCAAGAGTAGTTATTCACTACTCTTGCGTGTTTAGGCAAGTTGGGCATATATATATATATATATATATATATATATATATATATATATATATATATATATATATATATATATATATATATATATATATATATATAGAGATATATATATATATATATATATATATATATATATATATATATATATATATATATATATATATATATATATATATATATATATATATATATATATATATATCCATGACAGTGTCAGACCACGGAGGAAGAATTGAAACAGGAATTTCCTTAAGTACTTTCGTATATTAATACATCTTCAGAAGGAGTGATTTACAGGTCAAGTATTGGACATATATAGGGAGGAGAGAGTGGTGGAGTGAAGTGAGATACAATGACAAATGAATGGGAATTAGGTGGGCACAAATATGAGCCGCAAAAAACTGCAGAAGGCCTATTGGCTCTTACAAGGCAGTTCCTATTCATACCCACCAATAGGCCCACACATCCAATCAGGTGGCATGGATAGTAATAGCATAATATAGTAAATATTTACAATGAAATAGTGAGACAAATGTGTGTCAATGATCCTACTCAAATCGCCCTTTAATTGATCTATCAAAATGGATCTAAGTTACATTAACCACTGCTAATGTTTAAATTGCTTTCTTTTGTAATCTGTATCAGAGCAGATTCAATTATGTTGAATCAGATTACAAAAGAAAGTAATATCAGAGCAGATTCAATTATATTGAATCAGATTACAAAAGAAAATAATTTGAACATTAGCAGTGGTTTATATAATTTGATCCAATTTTGATATCCAGCCTCTCCTCACTCTTGGCTTACGAGCGAGGGTGGCTCGTGACTCCCTCGCTCCCATCACAATCGACATGATAGTGGTCTAGGACGGACCGAAACGTCGTCGTCTCTTCATCTTCTAGTGTGTATTTTGATCATCATACAGACTCTTTCCTCTCAATGTTTGCTGATGTGGCCAAAATTCTGAGAAGGATTAAGACATAAGGGGACAGCTCGAGGCTTCAAGATGACCTGGACAAACTGCAGGAATGGTCATACAAATGGCTGTTAGAGTTTAACCCGAGCAAATATATAGTAATGAAGATATGTGTAGGGAGCAGGAGGCCAGATACAAGGTGCCATTTGGGAGATGAAATTCCTCAAGAATCAGAGAGAGAGACCTGGGCGTTGATATCACACCAGACCTGCTCTCTGAAGCCCATATATCCAGAGGATAACATCAGCAGCATATGCCAGGATGACCAACATAAGAACAGCCTTTAGAAACATATGTAATGAATCATTCAAAACCTTGTGTACCACATATGTCACACCAATCCCTAAGTATGCAGCATGGAATTCGTCTCATGAATTCCATGAGATACGAAAGAATTGCCCACTTTTTGTAGATTAAATTGAAGAAGGAACAGAGGAATGCTATCAGCCTCGTACCCGAGCTGAAGGATATGAGCTACGAGGAGAGACTAAGGACATTAAACCTCCCGTCGCAGGAAGACAGAAGAGTTAGGGGGAGACATAATCACCACATCCAAGATTCTCAAAGGAATTGATAGGGTAGATAAAGACAGCATATTTAACACAGAGGTCAAATGTATTAGGGAAAACAGGTAGAGACTGAGTACCCAAATGAGACATAGATATGAAAAGGATTTTTGTTAGTGTAAGAGTAAATGAAATGCTTTGTAAATGAATGTAAATGAAATTTCACAAATTAAATGCATTAGGCGGTGATGTGATAGAGGCAGACTCAATACACACTATCATATGTAAGATAGAGCCCAATAACCTCAGGAACCTGTACACCAGTTGATTGACAATTGAGTGGCGGGACCAAGGAGGCAAAGCTCATCCCTGCATGAACAACTAGGTGAGTACAATTATGTGAGCACTGGTCACACTAGCTGACCGTCTAAACATAATGTCACCTCCCGTCCACACACTGGCCCTTCGTGCACAATGTCACTGTTAACCAACTTCCCGACTTCCTCACCGAGTCAGGACTATCTCAACGACTGGAGAGTGACTACACCATCCGCTGCTGACTTGTACCAGTGTCCTCTATCACTTTGGTACACTGTGGAGCGACTCACGCCAGATCCTCCGCACACGATGTGATTGCACAGTCTCTTAGGGCAGAATTTCCTCTTCACAAGGTCACCGGCCAGTCTTCACAAGGCCACGGGTCAGTCTTCACAAGGCCACCGGCCAGTCTTCACAAGGTCACCGGCCAGTCTTCACAAGGCCACGGGTCAGTCTTCACAAGGCCACCGGCCAGTCTTCACAAGGCCACCGGCCAGTCTTCACAAGGCCACCGGCCAGTCTTCACAAGGCCACCGGCCAGTCTTCACAAGGCCACCGGCCAGTCTTCACAAGGCCACCGGCCAGTCTTCACAAGGCCACCGGCCAGTCTTCACAAGGTCACCGGCCAGTCTTCACAAGGCCACCGGCCAGTCTTCACAAGGCCACCGGCCAGTCTTCACAAGGCCACGGGCCAGTCTTCACAAGGCCACAGGTCAGTCTTCACAAGGCCACGGGCCAGTCTTCACAGGGCCACTGGCCAGTCTTCACAAGGCCACGGGTCAGTCTTCACAAGGCCACGGGCCAGTCTTCACAAGGCCACGAGCCAGTCTTCACAAGGCCACCGGCCAGTCTTCACAAGGCCACGAGCCAGTCTTCACAAGGCCACGGGTCAGTCTTCACAAGGCCACGGGTCAGTCTTCACAAGGCTACGGGTCAGTCTTCACAAGGCTACGGGCCAGTCTTCACAAGGCCACGGGCCAGTCTTCACAAGGCCACGGGTCAGTCTTCACAAGGCCACGGGCCAGTCTTCACAGGGCCACTGGCCAGTCTTCACAAGGCCACCGGCCAGTCTTCACAAGGCCACGGGCCAGTCTTCACAGGACCACTGGCCAGTCTTCACAAGGCCACGGGCCAGTCTTCACAAGGCCACGGGCAAGTCTTCGCAGGGCCACTGGCCAGTCTTCACAAGGCCACGGGCCAGTCTTCACAAGGCCTCGGGCCAGTCTTCACAAGGCCACGGGTCAGTCTTCACAAGGCCTCGGGCCAGTCTTCACAAGGCCACGGGCCAGTCTTCACAAGGCCACGGGCCAGTCTTCACAAGGCCACCGGCCAGTCTTCACAAGGCCTCGGGCCAGTCTTCTCAAGGCCACGGGTCAGTCTTCACAAGGCCTCGGGCCAGTCTTCACAAGGCCACGGGCCAGTCTTCACAAGGCCACGGGCCAGTCTTCACAAGGCCACCGGCCAGTCTTCACAAGGCCACCGGCCAGTCTTCACAAGGCCACCGGCCAGTCTTCACAAGGCCACCGGCCAGTCTTCACAAGGCCACGGGCCAGTCTTCATAAGGCCACGGGCAAGTCTTCACAGGGCCACTGGCCAGTCTTCACGTAAGCAGAGGTCTTTTGTTTCTTCTCTGGAGCGCAACTTTTGACAGTACAAACAAAAATCTTGTGAATATCTTTTGATATGCTTCGGCGCTATTCGCGAGGTCTACACCTTCATTCATTCGCGACTCTCGTTATATCCCACTATGACGATATCAATGCCATCTATTGAGCGCATCCGACCCCCCAGTGCTTTTAGACGGGGAGATGTGTCGATATCAACGCCATCTGTTAAGCACACCCGACATTTTCTGTTCCCGGTGGAAGGTTGTGATCTCATTGACCCACTGTGTAGTTTCTTACTAACTGCATTTTTACTCTCCAGATGAGATGTGGGTTGTATATGGGTTGACAGGAATCAGTTCACCCTGGGCAGTCTTAAACTCAAGACGTGTTCCAGAGGGAACAAGTGGCCGAGACGGTGTAGACTGTGATGATGTCTGTGATACTGAGCAAGGTATTGATGATGGGACCGACGTATGCCGCGATGGCCAAGTTGAGTTACGAGATGGAAGTACTCTCCGTCTGTTATGGCTTTTTATACTTGAAGACTGTGTGGAAGCCTGATATTGTCTTGTTGGGGATCTCTGACAGTGTGTTACTGGAGACCCCTGCCAGTGTGTTACTGGAGACCCCCTGCCAGTGTGTTGCTGGAGACCCCCTGCCAGTGTGTTGCTGGAGACCCCCTGCCAGTGTGTTGCTGGAGACCCCTGCTAGTGTGTTGCTGGAGACCCCTGCCAGTGTGTTGTTGGAGACACCTGCCAGTGTGTTGCTGGACAAACCTGCCACTGTGTTGCTCGAGACCCCTGTCAGTGTATTGCTCGAGACCCCTGCCAGTGTGTTGCTGGGGACCTCTGCAAGTGTGTTGCTGGGGACCTCTGCCAGTGTGTTGGTGGAGACCCCTGCCAGTCTGTTGCTGGAGACCCCTGCCAGTCTGTTGCTGGAGACCCCTGTCAACATGTTGCTGGAGAAACCTGCCAGGGTGTTGCTGGAGACCCCAGCCAGTGTGTTGCTGGAGCCCCTAGCCAGTGTGTTGCTGGAGACCCCTGCCAGTGTTTTGCTGGAAACCTCAGCCAGCGTGTTGCTGGAGATCCCTGCCAGTGTGTTGCTGGAGATCCCTGTCAGTGTGTTGCTGGAGATCCCTGTCAGTGTGTTGCTGGAGACCCCTGCCAGTGTGGTGCTGGAGACCTCTGCCAGTGTGTTGTTGGGGACCTCTGCCAGTGTGTTGCTGGAGACGCCTGCCAGTATGTTGCTGGAGACCCCTGCCAGTGTGT
>WNGS01001846.1:60246-76878 GCA_020271785.1 Procambarus virginalis
CTACTATTATCTGGTCTATCAAGACTACTATATCTGGTCTATATCAACTACTATTATCTGGTCTATCAACATTGCTCTTATCTAGTCTATCAACACTACTATTATCTGGTCTATCAAGACTACTATTATCTGGTCTATCAACACTAATATTATCTGGTCTCCGTGAGTTATTACTGACTTTTTTCGCTTCCTTTCTTCATTCTTTGATATTCGTAGCTGAAGTATAGTTCATATTAATCTCTTCTGTCTCTCAATCTCCACTTCTCAGCATGCATATATTTCACTATATTAATTTTCTGAACACAATCTGCATTGTCCTATTTGTAAGTGTTGATCTATGTACTGATAGATTTGATCTGATAGATGTTGATCTGCATCGTTCTGTCAGGTTGATCTATGTACGAATATTTTTTTGTTCTACGTACTGACGGTGTTGAGTTACATATGAAGAAGTATACTCCAAACTATCACCCAGCTTCACCTGCATAAACAACATCATTTTGAAAATCCCAGAGGGCCAAAAATTTATTGCAATATTCGAAATTCCTTGTTGCCCCAAATGAGATTTCTAAATAGTAGAGTGTTACCGACACCTTGACCTCTGGTGCATGGGTTATTATGCCTGTTAAACTGGAGAGTGTTAAAGGATTACAGTTAAACTCACAGTCTAATAAGCCGGGAGAAAATAGGAATAACTTTCGACCACGAAGAACAAGAAAAGTCTGTTTGTGTGTTAATGATTTCTGTCCCCCGGCACTTTGTATTTCTGTCCCCCGGCACTTTGTATTTCTGTCCCCCGGCACTTTGTATTTCTGTCCCCCGGCACTTTGTATTTCTGTCCCCCGGCACTTTGTATTTCTGTCCCCCGGCACTTTGTATTTCTGTCCCCCAGCACTTTGTATTCCTGCCTTAGGCACTTTATATTCAGTTGGATATTTTGCGTACTAAAATTGCTTTTAACAGGTGGATGAACATTCCTTATCCGAGAGAAAGATAGAAGTTTTCATCTAATTTCACGGTACACTTGTTATACATATATCAAATACTGTGAATATGCATAATGTATTAACCTTGAGGCCAAGAATTCTTCAGACGCAGGATTTCCATAACATGCCTCGGGATGCCAACTGATATTAGTAACAGCTTGTGGTAACGCCCTGGCCGTGGGGCCCAGTTCTCCTGGGGTTACGTTAGTGACGTAACGTCACGTTGTACGCCGAGTGCTATGTGTACTCTTTAGAGTGGAGGATGATGCCGAGATAACAATGGTCTTCATTTTTCATATGTATTGTGAGTCGTATACCAGATGGGCACAGTTGTGGGGGTCATAATCTGGACTGGATACCATGATTTATATTGTATTTTCTTAAATAAAGATAAAAAAACCTTCCTGGGGTGGTGCACCAACCTCAACACTCACTGAACCTCAACACTCACTGAACCTCAACTCTCACTGAATCTCAACTCTCACTGAACCTCAACACTCACTAAACCTCAACTCTCACTGAACCTCAACTCTCACTGAACCTCAACACTCACTAAACCTCAACTCTCACTGAACCTCAACACTCACTGAACCTCAACACTCACTAAACCTCAACTCTCACTGAATCTCAACTCTCACTGAACCTCAACACTCACTGAACCTCAACTCTCACTGAACCTCAACTCTCACTGAACCTCAACACTCACTAAACCTCAACTCTCACTGAACCTCAACACTCACTGAACCTCAACACTCACTGAACCTCAACACTCACTAAACCTCAACTCTCACTGAACCTCAACACTCACTGAACCTCAACACTCACTGAACCTCAACTCTCACTGAACCTCAACTCTCACTGAACCTCAACACTCACTGAACCTCAACACTCACTGAACCTCAACTCTCACTGAACCTCAACACTCACTGAACCTCAACACTCACTGAACCTCAACACTCACTGAACCTCAACTCTCACTGAACCTCAACACTCACTGAACCTCAACACTCACTGAACCTCAACACTCACTGAACCTCAACACTCACTGAACCTCAACACTCACTGAACCTCAACACTCACTGAACCTCAACACTCACTGAACCTCAACACTCACTGAACCTCAACTCTCACTGAACCTCAACTCTCACTGAACCTCAACACTCACTGAACCTCAACACTCACTGAACCTCAACACTCACTGAACCTCAACACTCACTGAACCTCAACTCTCACTGAACCTCAACTCTCACTGAACCTCAACTCTCACTGAACCTCAACTCTCACTGAACCTCAACTCTCACTGAACCTCAACTCTCACTGAACCTCAACTCTCACTGAACCTCAACACTCACTGAACCTCAACTCTCACTGAACCTCAACTCTCACTGAACCTCAACTCTCACTGAACCTCAACTCTCACTGAACCTCAACTGACACTGACCTCAACACTCACTGAACCTCAACTCTCACTGATCCTCAGCTCTCACTGATCCTCAGCTCTCACTGAACCTCAACTCTCACTGAACCTCAACTGTCACTGAACCTCAACACTCACTAAACCTCAACTGTCACTGAACCTCAACACTCACTGAACCTCAACTCTCACTGAACCTCAACTGTCACTGAACCTCAACACTCACTGAACCTCAACTGTCACTGAACCTCAACACTCACTGAACCTCAACTCTCACTGATCCTCAGCTCTCACTGAACCTTTACTAGAAGTAGTAAATCTGGCTTACGTTTGTGTAATACTTCATCCCATCTTTGAACATTGCGAGGTGGTAAGCAGTAGGGACACGCGACTGAGCTATAAACTTAAATTTTAAAGAAAAGATATATTAATGGGGAAGTTTTTATCAGTCTTGCTAAGTAAATAATCTCTCACTATAAGATTGTTTAGTTTGCACATTATGAATCACCTATGCAATTCACCTTGCAATTAAGAATCTGTGGGAACAATACTGTTATGCTTACGATTGTCCCAAAAGATGTTCTGACATCGCATACAGTTGATGTCGTAATGACCTAGGGCAAGGTTGGCACATTTTTCACATTCCAGACGACAGCGCTGATTTGGTGATGGGAAGTATAGGATGTCACACTACATACAGACAGTTAAAGTTCGTCTCTCCTTGATGTAGTGTGGTATGGTGCGCACTGAATGAAGGCTTGTGATGGACTGACCTCGCATTTATGGTTGATGGAGGACTGGGTATAAGGAACTGAGAAGTGAGTGATGATGAACAGCTGAAGGAGGGGGACTTGGAGCTGATGGTGGATACCACCTAACGTGGTTGGGTATGAGGGCGTGTGTGACCAAAAACATTGTATTAGTCCCCAGGCTGGTGGATGGTGAGGTCACCGGAACAGACCTCCTCCTCTGATAATGAATGGGGTGAACTCTCCCTCGTTCTGTGGTCTACAATTGTACATGAAATATTACTTTACCCTGTGCACAAAACAAGCCTTAAGAAGTTTAGAAAATCATCCCCTCATCGGTTGTCCTGAGATTATCGCCCCCATCGATCTCTGTATGAGTGTAATGGGACATCATTTGTATTTGATCTGACCTGACTGAGTCCTGTGTGGTAAAAACTCCAGGCAGTATATCTCCTTTTAATTGACTTCAATAAAATATAGTTTATCTTATTTTTATTCTTAGCAAGTAAGAAATTGTGGACTGTATGTACTTGTTAAAACTGCCTGAAATTATTCTCACTTAAATTGGGGGACAATTTGTAGCTTAAACCACTTTGTAATGGCTCCTTCTTAAACTACAAATTGTTTACCTAAGTTTAATTATTGTAATATTTTATCAAACCACATATGGTGGTCTAATCTACTATTATTTCAATAATTATTGCTAGTTATGAATACTACTACTACAATATAACAAAGGGTCTTAGCTGGACTTGTTGTATTGGCCCTGCTAAGGTTGTGTTGTTTATTGCATCAAATGGGTGTGGCCCTGTGCCTCATGGTGGCACATAATGGCGGCTGTGGGAGGCCTACAAGGCTGGCATACAGCTAGGTACAATATGTTTATAGTTCAACTCTCTGCTCAGCTACTTGCTGCTCCAAGTCACAATTTACCTGTTTGGGATGCAAGGAATTAGTACATTTCCCTAAACATATCAATACAGGTATAACATGGTATGTGAGGTTTGTAAAAATGGGGTACACGTACATTTGTGGGGTGTTTCCCATATATCATAACCGCCTTAAATTTTCTATTAAACAGTGCACTAGAATAATAAACAAATACTTGGTAAGACGGATACTGGAGTACTCTTATTTGTAGTAGTGGTGTTGATATGGCAGTTTCTTAAGGTAGAGTAGATCTCCTTTGTAGCCATTAACACAACACACACGAGCCTCCTATGTTATTGTTTTCGTGTGAGCGTGGCGTCTGTAAGAGACGCTCAGCTTTGTGTACTGTTCCAATATTTTGCTGGTTCCACTTCTAAGTTAAATTTACGTTAACAAGAGAGTCAAGTTATTTTGGTGTTAATAATTATATTCAGTCTTATTGAACACTTTTTTATTCAATTTAGACATTAAACTGTTGTATGAACAGTGGTTTAATAATGTAAATACTGCGGCGACGTCGATGACGTCACGGAGTCTCCCATTCTCTAATTTTAAGAGGATACTGCTAAGGAAGACTATACTATTTGTGTATGTGTGTGTCGGTTTCCCGACATAATTCCGGGGGGGGGAACACGGGTCGAAGTCCCGGTAAGGACTGCGATCACTTTATTCTTCTCCTTCAGAATTATAATGCTGCTTTAATTTGAGTTTACATTGTTGAGCTGCAGTCCTTTGGGGACGTATGTCCCGTACTGGCGTATCGGGTGCTGGAAGTCGTTGTACGTCTTCGTTCCTGGCCAGTTCTAAAGGAACTAATTTCTCTAAAGTTTTGAGAGTAGTGTTGCCTCGGCATTTTACTTTCACTATTCTCAAGATGCCCTGGCTGTCTGGATGAACAGAGACTATTTGACCTATAGGCCACTCTGAGCGTGGTCCATCACTATCCACCAGAACTATGTCACCAGGGTTCAAGTTAATTCTGTTGTAGGGGTTGTTTGCCCCGTAATGATACTCTCTCAGAGCTGTAAGGTATTCTCGAGTCCATACGTCATTCCACCGACTTATCACCCTTGATAGATGTTTGAAACGTTGAACCAAATCACTCTCTTGGACATATGAAGGATCCTCTGGTTCCTCGTCCGTAAGGGACACAAGTGTTTTGAGAGGTCTACCATACATCAAATGAGCTGGACTTAATGGTTCACGCTGCAAAACATCATCAGAGAGGTAGGTAAGTGGTCGGTTATTGACTCGTGCTTCTATCTCTATGACTACTGTTTGAAGCTCCTGCAGGTCAATCTTTTGGCGGTGTAGGGTTTTCCGTAGAGAACGTTTTACCGTACCAACCATGCGTTCATAGAAGCCTCCGTGCCATGGTGCTCTGGGAGGTATGAATTTCCAATGGCACTGCCGTTGATTTAGGGCTGTGCGTACCTTTGGGTGTGTCCAGATTTTCCTCAGACATGCTTCTCCTGCCACTAAGTTGGACCCATTGTCTGAGATCATTAACTTAGGACAGGATCTACGTGAAGCAAACCTGCGGAAAGCCTGTAAGAATGCTTCGGCACTCATATCGGGAGTCACTTCTAGATGGACTGCCCTTGTTGTGGCACAAGTAAAAGACAGATGTAAGCTTTTACTGGTTTCTTGTCTTTAGTGCCTGTAAGTGTTAGTGCTCCTGTGAAATCTACTCCTGTTGTCTCAAAGGGACGAATATGTACGACTCGTTCCTTCGGAAGTGGAGGAGGGCCAGGATATGGACACACTCTGGCCTCGTATCTCCGGCAAACAACACAGGATTTGATTATTGATTTTACTGTCTGTCTACCTTGGGTAGCCAGTACTGTTGTCTTAAGTCTGTGAGAGTATCTAATACCCCACCATGCAGAGTGCAGTATTTGTGTATATGTAACACAATTAGTTTGCTTACTATGTGGTGACGGGGAGCAATATTGGATTTTTTGCTTCCAAATCTATGTCAGCGTGCTGTAAGCGGCCTCCGCATCTGATTATGTTATAATTGTCAGTGTCTAACCAGAGACCCAGATCATGTGTAGCTTCTTTGGAACATTGTCAAATTCTGTCCCGAATGTGTCGATCTGAGCTCTTTTGACCCAATACCTTAGGGCATTAGGGAATTTATGCTTGATTCCTATTTTCTTTAGAAAATCAAACACTACTTGGGTGACACCTATAAGTTTGTTCAGTTCAGAGTACCGAGTAGGATCAATTACCAAAGTCCGAGGTGGTTCTGGGTTCTCAGTGGGAACAGTAACATTGGTCACAATGACTTGTGGCTTTTGTTCAGGCCACTGGTCGCTGATTAGCCACTGAGGTCCATTGAACCACATCTCTGCCTTTGTTAATTGCCGTAAAGTCAGTCCTCGGGAGAGATAGTCAGCTGGATTCTCTTTAGTGGGTACATATCTTAGTTTATACCCTGCTGATAACTCTCGTATTTCCTTAACGCGGTTACTCACGTAAGGATTCTTACTGTTATTGTTCTTAACCCACTGTAGCACTGCCTCATTATCTGACCAAACTACTGTTTCTTTAAAGTGGATGTGGCGTAAGGCCTTGATCAAATAATGAGCCAATCTTACTCCTAACAGTAAGGCTGTTAATTCCAGTTGTGGCAGTGATCTTTCTTTAAAGGTGCCACTCTGGCCTTTGATGTGAGCAATTGGCTTGCCCATTTGTGACCAGGTAAGCTACTGTGCCATAAGCCTTTCCTGAGGCATCACAAAATACATGTAGCTTAATTGGTTCTTTTTCATTTACTACTGTGTTCCTGGGGAACTTGACAGACTCTAGGGTACTTAAATCTTTTACTAACCCTTGCCATTTTCTTGTAGGGCAGGTGTTAGAAGATCATCCCAGTCTATCTTTTGTTGCCAACATTCCTGTATTATCAACTTCCCATTAATCAGTACTGGGCTTAATAGTCCTAATGGGTCGAAGGGTTTGCTGACTTGTGATAGTAATTTTCTCATTGTTAAGTTAGTGGTATCAGGCTCCACTGACTTGATTGTCAACTGATCTGTTGTCGTGTTCCATTCGACACCTAGTACCTTTGTCATCTCGGGTACCTGGTAATCGGAAATTCAGTTGAGATCAGTTGATTTAATTTTTCATTGTTAGAGACCCAAGACTGAGAGGCATATTGGCTCCCATTAATTCTCGATTGGCCTCATGGTATATGTCCAACAGTTTACTTTCACTGTTGGTTGTACCTTGAAAATTATCCACATACAGGTTTTTGCTAATTTCCGTCTTGTTCGGGCTATTGGACTTCTTCAAGTGCGTATCCAGGTAGCTTGGAGCAGAAAGGAGATGACGTGGCGCCAAAAAGGACAGAGGCAAACCGGTAAGTGATTAATTCACTGTTCGGATCGTTAGGATCCTTAATCCATAGGAACTTTGTGTAGTTCCGGTCTTCTTCTTGAGACCTACCTAAGGAATGCCTTGCTGATGTCGGCCGTATATGCATAAGTCCCAATACGGAACTTTAACAGCACGTCGTAAAGCCTTTGTGTTAGGCTAGGGCCAGTTTGAAGACAGTCGTTTAACGAAACACTACTCGCCTCATTTTAGCACTGCAATTAAATAC
Organism: Procambarus virginalis; assembly: GCA_020271785.1. Taxonomy (NCBI): domain Eukaryota; kingdom Metazoa; phylum Arthropoda; class Malacostraca; order Decapoda; family Cambaridae; genus Procambarus; species Procambarus virginalis. The sequence continues at coordinate 67,936 of WNGS01001846.1, forward strand.
TATCCGTAATGGGGTAGTTGCAGAATTCTTCTGTACACAATGATGTGGTAAGTAGTGACCTTCCTTTGGGTTATCATTTGTAACAACTTCGATAAATTTGTCATCGAGTTGCTTCTGTATTATTTCATGGTACAACTTCAAGTTCTCAGGTTGTCTTTGTAAGCGCAACACCTGTGATCTCAATTGGTTTTGTGCCATAAAATGGTTGACGGGTAGCTGAGGGTGATTCAGCTTCCATGGTACCTGACCCAGTATTGATTATCTCTGTATATACTGAGTCCAGGTATTGTTTGTAAGTCCAGTCATCATCTGGGCTAGGTTGTTCAGGGACAATGCCGAGAGTTGCCAGGTCCCATAACTTGTGTACAGGGGGATCAAGCTCTTCCTCGGACATGTCTCTGAGTTGCAGTGGAGACTGGTCTCCTAGTCATGCAACCATTACTGGGTTGGCATGTTGGTGTTCTACAGGTGCGGGTTGTTTTAGCGTAATACAGGGCCTGTTAGCAAATAGCCACCTGCAGATGGTAACACGTTCATACCGTGTTTTATTCCTTTCCTTTGATAAACTTATGGTAGACATCTGATCCCATAAGGATTCCAATTTGGAAAGGTTATCTGATGTGATTTTATCAGCCAAATGAATTCCCCTTTTTTCTAGGAATTTGGCTGTTGTCCCCAGACCATATACATACAGATCTGTGGGAATCTATCTACTACTAGAGCTTGTACATTTTGTTCGTAACCTCCTAATCGTATTTGGGTTGTACTACCTTCGAAGACTCGGCTCCTGAGTCAGTCAGAATCCTGCTATGTTTATTCGTGTCTCCTCTACAGGTGTAGTTTCAGGGTATCTACCACCTCTTTGGATATAAAGGTCAATGGGACCTTGATCAAATAATCACACCTACGGTGGCTTTGTTCTCTCCATTTCTAATGATCAATCGTGCAGTAGGTAGAGCTGATTTATGTTTAGACCTTGTTGAGAAAACACTTATGTCAGGTAGCACAGTACAAAGCTGTACTGAGGTGTTAGTTCCTTCCTCCTCCTGTGGTTGGCAGCACTTTGTACTTGAATCCCCAACAAGTGCTGTATGGTGTTGACCCTTATGGCACCTATAACAGGTGCGTATTGTTGATGTGCAGCTGTCGGGATGATGTTCCCTATACACTTGGTACATCTATGTATCTCCTTGAGTCGTTTTATGCGTGTTGCACCGATCGGGTATCGTCTGCAATTGTACATGGAATGTGATTTTCACAGAACAGACATGGTCTCCAGACGTTNAAGGCTGTTAGCACAGGCTGTTAGCACTGTGAAGGCACAAGATCCTGAGGCAGACTCTCCAAGGCAGTCAGGATCGACAGGCGGCAGAAGGCATTCGTCCCTGTGGACGGATGCCCTGAAAACCTGGTGATCCTGGATGCCCTCTTTGCTGAGGCTCGTGCGCTTAAGCACAACACGCACCTAGCGTTTCTGGATATGGAGAAGGCTTTCGATAGCATCTCCCACCCGCCATCCACCGGGCCATGAAACGTAAAGCCATCCCAAAGCCTTTAAGGACATACATAATGTCGGGCTATGATCGGTCCTCAACCGTAATAACCAGTCAAGGGGAAAGTCGAAGGACATCCTGATCACTAGGGGGGTAAAACAGGGTGACCCCCTGTCTCCATTTCTCTTCAACCTAATAATTGATGAGGCAATTACTAGGGCTAAGGATTTGGGGCTAGGGGTCGGACAGGGGGGCGAAAAGATATCAGCACTGGCATTCGCAGACGATCTGGTTGTGGCAGCGGAAACGGCTGCCGAATTACAGACGCTCATAGCGAGTATTTGCCACACACTGCGTGGCGCTGGTCTTAAAGTAAACGCTGCAAAATGCCATACGCTAAGCATAGCGATCGACGCACTTCGCAAGACATGGCATGTCCCCACCAGGAAGGCATACTACGTCGGAGACGATGCAATCGGTACTATGAGTGTGGCGGACGAGTATAAGTACTTAGGGATTCTTATCGGGGCCGGGGGCAGACGCTTATCCTACAGTTCCTTGTTTGAGGACAGCCTGACTAACATCACCAAGGCGCCACTCATACCCCAACAGAGGCTATACCTACTGAAGCACCACCTAATCCCCAAGATGAACCACCGCCTTGTTCTCGAACGCGTGGCTAAAACGGAATTAGCGAGACTCGACCGGCGGTTGCGGCACGCCACCCGTGGCTGGCTGCGGCTGCCCCACGATACTCCTAATGCCTTTATCCACGCCGACGTGAAAGACAGTGGTTTAGGGATACCCGACTTTGCCACATCGATCCGCATACAGAAGAACAAGCGGCTCGTGGCGCTAGTAGAGTCGGCGGATCCGGTGGTAGTGACCGCGGCTCTCCTACCCGCGTTCCAAGCGCGAATGCGTCGATGGGTGGACCCGACCACAGCCGCCGGAACCCCTTCCAACAGAACGACCGAGTGCTCTCGGAGGTGGAAAGCAAAATTATACAGCATGGTAGATGGGGCCGGCCTTGCATCCTCTTGTGAGATACCTTCCTGCCACAAGTGGGTTGCGTCCGGTACCCGTCTGCTAAGCGGAGGAGATTTTGCTCACGCCATCCACATTAGGGCAAACGCTGTAGCCACGCCGTCTAGAGCAGCTAGGGGTAGACCTGAGGCCTCTGGTCTCTGCGATGCCTGTTGGAAACCAGGGACCTTGGGCCACATATCCCAGGCATGCCACAAGAAGCACGGGGCTCGGGTGAAACGTCATGACGACATCACCCAGTTCGTAGCTGGCCGACTGCGGCAAAGAGGCTTCGAGGTGGAACGCGAAGTCCGTATACCAGACGGTGGGACCTTCTGCAAGCCAGATATTATAGCTTGCAAAGGTGACGAGGCCTTCATATTAGACACCCAGGTCTCAGCTGATAACTTTCCACTCTCCCGTCCACATCAGAGCAAGTGCGACAAGTACGGCACCCCCAAGATCCTGCAGAAGGTCCGGGAGTACACCGGAAAGCATACAGCATCCGCCTCTTCAATAACCCTTAATTGGAGGGGAGGATGGTGCAAGGAGAGTGCGCGTGGTTTACTGGATATGGGCCTCACCAAGAGCGACCTCGAGATTTGCTCTGTGAAGGCCCTGACCTGGACATATTCAACTTATAGAATATGGTCCAAGACCACGGCACGGGGCAGACCACCTTAATCCCAGGATCACCGTGCACAGGGTGCATATGGGTCACTATAGTCTCGCTTAGGTAAACCACAGCCACGATAGCTGGTAGCCAACTATCTAAGCAGGGCGTCATCTGGAGTACCACTTCTCCCTATGGCGTCTCACAAGAGGGTGGAGGACCTGGCCGGAGCCCACGAGTGGGTAAGGCGGCGGCCGGAGGGACCCCCATGCGCAAACATGATATCTCTCCCGCTCCGGGGCTTTGTTAGGAGCTTCCACTGTGTCTAGTTTTTCATGTATGCCGACGTCAAATCATCATCCCTGCCGCTTAGGCAGCCTGCTGCTTTGGCCTTCAGCGTGAGTTCTTTTTAATGATATACTGTGCACCCCTACCTATGTGTGCTATGTCCCATATAGAAAAAAATCAATACAAAAGAGTTTTCCATTTAATGTTTGTTTATTTTTCAGGTTATGTTTATGTATTATTAGTATCATCTTAACTCTTGTGGGTGTGATGAGATCTGCCATTTTTGTGTATTTTAGTTTGTGTGTTGTTAGGGTATTAGGTATGCTTAGGGGTGCCATCTCGCCATGCCCTGTGGCTGGGGGGATTGGTGCCCTGAAGCTACATAAAAACCCTATACCCCCCCGAAGTGGCAAGGGGAGTTAGGGGACAAAATATCAAAGTCGATCTATTATTATTAGGTAAAACGACGGGTTGATTGGCAATGTTTATGAACCTCTGAGTCAGGGGAGGAAGGCCAAGCCTTCATGCCCTGTCCACAACCATGATTGTTCTTGGTGCAATATAATTTAACTTTTCTGAATTTCGATTTAACAAATCTGGCATCTAAGTTGCAGCTGGAGGTGGCTTCCAAGACATGTTTTCTCAGTGTGTTTCACTTGACAGTCGGCACAGTATTTCCTTACATTATTTGAAACATTTATGTTTTCTGCTCCAGGTATATCTTCATGTTCCACATTCTCTTAACACAAAGTACCTGTCCTTGTCCATCATGTCTACTTCCCTCTATATATAATATTCTGGTCATACCCTTTACACCTGTTCCTTCTTTTAATTTTGTTCTTCCCATCATCTGCCATCAAAGCTCAACCGTTTCAGTTCTGGAACCACACTCGTCGCAGCCCTCTGTTCTTTTTCTAATTCTGTTGTGTGTCGTCCTGCAAATATTAGTGCAACACGGAATGTACAGAGTTTCTTGAAGGAGCTCATATATTTTTTAATGGACGTTTCAGTGTTTCATAGTTTCTTGTTTGTGTGCCTTAGGTGATAACGTTGAATTTTATGCACTCCAAAAACTTTGTTCTCTTAGATTCCTTAAGTTGTCTTCCACGTATGGATCAGATACCTCCTGGTAGTCTTTCCCCAATTCCTTTTTCATTACCTACACTTGTTGGGATTTAATTCTTGCAGCCATTAATCTACCACCACTGCAGATTGTCAAGGGGTTTCCTTTATTTTTCTGCAGTCCTCCTTGGTTTCTGTATCTCTCATTAGCTATTCACCACCTGCAAACATCAACATGTAAGTGCACTTGTCAGTGAAGTCATTCACGTAAACAAGGAACAAGGGTGGTCACAAGATCGAGTCTTGTCACATTTCTTCAGCCCGATTCCACCATGACTGTGACCAGTAGTTTCTGGCCATCATTTACTCCCTTACACCATTCAGTTTGTTCACAGTTTCACCAGTTTTTTCTTCATAATGTTGACCAGCCTTTCATGAGGAACAATATTGAATGTTTTTCGACAATCAACAACGACACAGTCTACCCAGCCTTTATTTCCTTGTTGTATTACAGTAACTTTGTAGTATTATGGTAACTTTTATCTATGTACTATTTAGGTAGGGCAGAGTAAGGTATTTTGGGGTTTAGCCTAACGGGCTTCCACCGTATTGACTATCCTTACCACACAACTCACCAACTACCCTCCTTGGTCCTTACCACCTAGTAACAACCAACTGCTCAATTGATTCCGGCTCAATGAGATGACACAGGTCAACATGGACAATATCACTGAACTCCTCAGATCACACAGAGACCGTGGACACCAAACATGCCCAATATCTGTCCAGTCCTAAGAAAGTTATGCCCTGAAAGCAACGTGAAAGCACATCTCATCAAAATGAGTGAACATGAGCTTGTGCTGAGAGATCCATCTCTCACACACCTGCTGATGCTACTTCTCTGTGTAGCTCTAGCAGTAAGGATACACCAGCTCCTCCACTGTTCTCATTATTTCATAACCAAATGGAAATACAACTGGAAATACTCTTCTACAATACATACTTTTGTTTCCGTTATTGTGATAATGTGTGGTAGTTTTTATCTGTTTTTTTTTTTGTAACTCTTTCATTTTATTTGTAAATCCATCTCCATTCGTGTATATAACATTAATACTTCTTATCTTCACTTGGCTACATTTTTTTAGCCCAAAGGATAATGGCTAAGAAACCTCCGTTTGTGCAGGGTAAGGGGTATAGGTTGGTTAAGTTACTCCAGTACGCTCCTGAGCAAGGTTCTCAGAGTACACTGGTCTCATCCAATAGTTGACTTAATTGCAATCGCAGTTGGCTGATTTGCCTTTTACACTGCTTGTGCTATTATGTGCTCTTTGCTATTATCTGCTCTATTAACACTGCAAATTATCTGGTCTATTAACACTGCAATTATCTGGTCTATTAACACTGCCATTATCAGGTCTATTGACACTGCTATTGTCTGGTCTATCAACATTGTTATTATCTGGTCAATGAACACTACTGTTATCTGGTCTATTAACCCTGCTATTATCTGGTCTATCAACACTGCTATTATGAGGTCTATCAACACTACTATTATACGGTCTATCAACACTGCTATTATGTGGTCTATCAACACTACTATTATCCAGTCTATCAACACTGATATTTTCTGGTATATCAACACTGTAACACCGTAATGGTGTTTTGCTTAATATTATTTAATATATATATAGTACATGAGTCAAGCCAGACAAGTTTTGAGAGGCGCCAGGTTGGCGGCCCCTAGTAATTAAGAAAATCACGCCTTTAGAGTGTTAATGACCACCAAGTGACCAAGGTCAGGTCGTGTGAAGTTCACATGGTTTCTACTAAGTTCATAATTGTAGCCGGGTATCTGGGTGGGTCCTTCAAACAAGCCAACGTTTAAGGAGTTGCATGGTAGAGTGCCTGGGGCTATCTACTTGTGGGCGGAGTTAGCTAGTTGGTCCCCAATATATACCCAGGGTACTGTACACTCCAGAGGAAGAGATAAGAGAACAGCCAGCAGAGCAGAACAGAGGACAGGGAGGCTGTCAGCCGGATGGGGCAGGACAGTCTCTCTCAACTGCAGACCCTCCCCCCCTCTCTATTTTCCTATATGCAGACACTTGGTGAGTTGAACATGAAAGGTGTCTTATTGCGTGTACTAAGATGTGGTGTGATCTGTAGGGCAGACAGCTGTAGTGACTCTCAAAGTTCTGTGTGGTGGCTCACATTGTATATCTGGACATAATGAACCTTCAGCTCCATTGATGAGTTCTGATATTTATCATACTAAATAAATACTTGATTCACTTACTTTTAATTTGATTTTAATTGTGTTCCCGAGATCTTGGATTTTCTGATATAATATGCAACCTAGAGTGTAGAGTACTCTTGAGTTAGGGACTGAAAGAACCTTGCATGGAACATGATTCCAGTTGATACATGCTAATAACATTTTTTGATACAGACAAGTTCCATTCCTTGTCATGTATGTACTGACAAGAATGGATGGTGGCAGCATTTCTACTTCTAGTTATTTTCCCGTTTACCTCTACTTTTACTCACTTCCTACTCCCTCTCCTCTCCCTCCGCGTCTCTCCCCCTTTCCCTTTCACCTGATGACCCTCCTTTCTCCTCCCACCTTCTCCTCCTTCCTCGCTACCTCCCTCACTCCTGACCCTCACTAATTACTTCATTACTCATCTCTTTCCTTTCGTTTCTCTTATACGTTTGCGGCAGTGAAATGTTCTAGAGTTTCTCCCTAGAGTTGCGGGTTGCGGGTCAAGTTACAATGCCTTGTGGATGTAGCACCTAGGTAATCAAATACCTAGGTTACAAGGTGTTGAACTAGAGAGGTTGCGGTAGGAACTCTGGGGGAACTCTAGAATAGTTAACTGGGGGCGGGATAATGGACAAAAGATAGCTATTCTCCCCCCCCCGCCCCTCCCGTTACAACACTGCTATTATCTGGTCTATTAACACTACTATTATCTGGTCTATTATCACTTCTATTATCTGATCTATCAACATTGCTATTATCTGGTCTATCAACATTGCTATTATCTGGTCTATCAACATTGCTATTATCTGGTCTATCAACATTACTATTATCTGGTCTATCAACACTACTATTATCTGGTCTATCAACATTACTATTATCTGGTCTATCAACATTGCTATTATCTGGTCTATCAACATTACTATTATCTGGTCTATCAACACTACTATTATCTGGTCTATCAACATTACTATTATCTGGTTTATCAACATTGCTATTATCTGGTCTATCAACACTACTATTATCTGGTCTATCAAGACTACTATTATCTGGTCTATCAACACTACTATTATCTGGTCTATCAACATTGCTATTATCTAGTCTATCAACACTACTATTATCTGGTCTATCAAGACTACTATTATCTGGTCTATCAACACTAATATTATCTGGTCTCCGTGAGTTATTTACTGACTTTTTTCGCTTCCTTTCTTTCATTCTTTGATATTCGTAGCTGAAGTATAGTTCATATTAATCTCTTCTGTCTCTCAATCTCCACTTCTCAGCATGCATATATTTCACTATATTAATTTTCTGAACACAATCTGCATTGGTCCTATTTGTTAAGTGTTGATCTATGTACTGATAGATGTTGATCTGATAGATGTTGATCTGCATCGTTCTGTCAGGTGTTGATCTATGTACGAATATATTTTGTTCTACGTACTGGACGGTGTTGAGTTACATATGAAGAAGTATAACTCCCAACTATCACCCAGCTTCACCTGCATAAACAACATCATTTTGAAAAATCACAGAGGGCCATAAATTATTGCAATATTCGAAATTCCTTGTTGCCCCAAATGAGATTTCTAAAATAGTAGAGTGTTACCGACACCTTGACCTCTGGTGCATGGGTTATATATGCCTGTTTAACTGGAGAGTGTTAAAGGATTACAGTTAAACTCACAGTCTAATAAGCCGGGAGAAAATAGGAATAACTTTCGACCACGAAGAAACAAGAAAAGTCTGTTTGTGTGTTAATGATTTCTGTCCCCCGGCACTTTGTATTTTCTGTCCCCCGGCACTTTGTATTTCTGTCCCCCGGCACTTTGTATTTCTGTCCCCCCGGCACTTTGTATTTCTGTCCCCCGGCACTTGTATTTCTGTCCCCGGCACTTTGTATTTCTGTCCCCCAGCACTTTGTATTCCTGCTTAGGCACTTTATATTCAGTTGGATATTTTGCGTACTAAAATTGCTTTTAACAGGTGGATGAACATTCCTTATCCGAGAGAAAGATAGAAGTTTTCATCTAATTTCACGGTACACTTGTTATACATATATTAAATACTGTGAATATGCATAATGTATTAACCTTGAGGCCAAGAATCTTCAGACGCAGGATTTCCATAACATGCCTCGGGATGCCAACTGATATTAGTAACAGCTTGTGGTAACGCCCTGGCCGTGGGGCCCAGTT
>WNGS01001846.1:77401-91483 GCA_020271785.1 Procambarus virginalis
TTCTATGAATATTATTGCTTCTTATTTTAGTGATTTCACCGTGTCATACTTTTTCAGACTAATTATGTTTTTCAAATTAAGTTTACTTACTGCTTCCTGAAGCACTTCACACTACATATAATAATTCATTTTCAAATTCTTTACAACTTCAGTTCAAACTCTTCAGTATCGTGATTTTTTGTTGTTTCTTCCTTTCAGTATCTAGTTCATGGCCTCGAATTTTCAACGACATTATTGTTTGTCAACAAATTCATTTTTAGTTAGTTCAAAATATTTATTTTAGTTAGTTATAAAGCATTATATTTATCCATTCAGCAAAATTTAATTGTGAAAGAATGTCAATATATTTCTGCGTATCATCACTCTCAAGCTCGTCAAAATATTATTCTCGCATTCAAAGTTATTTCTCAGAGTCATTGGGAATACACAAAAATTTCCATTTCCACCATCAAACCCCATTCTCAAAGACATCAAAGGCGATTTTAAAGACCAAGATGGTTCTTCCTGCATATTGTCTCACATGGCTAACATCTGAATAGCCTTCAGAATCATGTATACCACATATGTAAGACTAATCCTAGAGTATGCGGCCCCAACATGGGGCCTGCACATTGTCATGCACAGAACAAAGCTGGAAAAAGTTCAGAGGTAAATCACTAGTCTGGTCCAAGAACTAAGAGGTTAGAGTTACAATGAAAGGCAGTGTGAAATGCATCCCACCTCGTTGGAAGACAGGAGAGCTCGAGGAGACCTGATCATTACCAACAAAATTCTAAAAGGAATCGACAGGGGAGATAAAGAGTCTCAAATTTTCTCTTTTATATATTGCACATTTTTACTTTATAATCATCTTGTCTCTCATATGATAAATTTATCATGTTTGATGTAGTTGTTCTTCACCTGTGGAGGTGCTAAAGAATGCAAATAAACTATATAACATCCAATAAATACACCAAGAACAGAAAGAGGACATGCTAAAAGGTGTAGAATAAAATTTCTTACAATCGCTCACATCTGCAATATGCACAAAAATGTTTCAAAGTTAAGACTTCGACATTGTCAAGTGACAATGAAATGTCAGAGACATTTCGTTTCTGCAAAATGTTTGCAATTGCTACATTGCATCATCAAGATGCAATGTAGCTCGGCACGAGTTAAATGTAGCTCCCGGTCTGAGCTTGGCACGAGCATGCTCAATTTATCATCATTCCTATTTATCATCATCCCAATTTATGATAATCACCATGACTATTACACTCCCAACATCATCACCATGACTATTACACTCCCAATATCATCACCATGACTATTACACTCCCAACATCATCACCATGACTATTACACTCCCAATATCATCACCATGACTATTACACTCCCAACATCATCACCATGACTATTACACTCCCAACATCGCCACCATGACTATTACACTCCCAACATCATCACCATGACTATTACACTCCCAACATCATCACCATGACTATTACACTCCCAACATCATCACCATGACTATTACACTCCCAACATCTAACTCTTGACAACACCATTGCCAGCAGTGCCAACATCTCCAGTATTGCCATATTCATGCTAAGCTGCCAGCATCTAACTCTTGACAACACCATTGCCAGCAGTGCCAACATCTCCAGTATTGCCATATTCACTGCTAAGCTGCCAGCATCTAACTCTTGACAACACCATTGCCAGCAGTGCCAACAGCTTCACTGCTCAGTGACTAACATCTTGACACTTCCTCATAATAAATCTTTATCTTGATTACTTCTTGGCATTTTTATCTTCAGTATTTAACTCGCAGCTTCGTCATGAGTACTTTAATCATCGTCACCATGACAAACTTGAGGTTTGGGTTACCATAAGCCTTTGTAGCACCTGTACTCACAAAAACAAGAATGGTGCCGTCGAAGTGGTTGGGCACCATTCCTTTCCTCTATCATATCCTAGTTACTTATCCCCCTTATCCTTTGCAAGTGCTGTATAGTCGTAATGCCTTAGCGCTTTCTCCTGATAATTACCTTACCCTATTCTAGAAACACTATCACCTTGACTAAATATTCACCATCTGGGATATTTACCTGAGCCTCAGGCAGTTTGAGACTCTTTACTTAGACCTCAGGCAAGGATGGATGAGTCTGGCAGGAACCCTGACTTGCCTGAAGGTTATGGAGAAGGGGTCCCGCCTTGGCTCATAGGTCATGATGGAGGATATGAGCCAGGGTCATCTGTGAAACGCAGGTATGCAGAGGTTGTTCCCCCGGGGTCACATGACCCACGAATCAAGCGAGCCAGGCAGGGAGTGGTGGGGTCAGTGCCCAGTGCTCTCGCAGAGAAGCTCGCACGCATGAAGACCAAACTTCAGAAGGTGGAGAAGAACCCACGGAAGAAAGAACACCGGCAGAACCACGAAGAACAACGGCAGGCAGAGGTGAAGCAGCAGGGACAAGAAAAAGATAAGCAGCACGGACAAGAAAAAGATAAGCAGCATGGACAAGAAAAAGACAAGCAGCATGGACAAGAAAAAGATAAGCAACACAGACAAGAAAAAGATAAGCAGTATGGACAAGAAAAAGAGAAAAAGCATAAGGTGGAAAATAATAAAGAACGAAAACAGGAAAAGGAACTAAAAATGAAAAAAATGAAATTATTGAAAAGACATTTTTATATTAAAAATCATTGATGTTATTACTTGGATGAAATAAAATATTTTATCTGAGTTATTTAACTGTTGTTTCCTTATTCCTTGATTTCTGAAGCTGAAAATTAAATGTGTAACAATTTAATAATGTGTCCTAAAATTATTGTTTTGGTCAAGAAATGGTTACGTTGGTGTGTAGTAAAGATGGTTACAGTCAAGATGTTTGTACCTAATAAAGGTCCCAGGAATGAAAACTGTACAGTTAGGATGATTACAGTGGTGAAGGTTGTGTGTAGTAAAGATGGTTACAGTGCTGAGGGTTGTGTGTAGTAAAGATGGTTACAATGACGTTGGTTGTGTGTAGTAAAGATGGTTACTGTGGTGAAGGTTGTGTGTAGTAAAGATGGTTACAGTGATGAAGGTTGTGTGTAGTAAAGATGGTTACAGTGGCGAAGGTTGTGTGTAGTAAAGATGGTTACAGTGGTGAAGGTTGTGTGCAGTAAAGATGGTTACATTGATGAAGGTTGTGTGTAGTAAAGATGGTTACAGTGGTGAAGGTTGTGTGTAGTAAAGATGGTTACAGTGGTGAAGGTTGTGTGTAGTAAAGATAGTTACAGTGGTGAAGGTTGTATGTAGTAAAGATGGTTACATTGATGATGGTTGAGTGTAGTAAAGATGGTTACAGTGATGAAGGTTGTGTGTAGTAAAGATGGTTACAGTGGTGAAGGTTGTGTGTAGTAAAGATGGTTACAGTGATGAAGGTTGTGTGTAGTAAAGATGGTTACAGTGGCGAAGGTTGTGTGTAGTAAAGATGGTTACAGTGGTGAAGGTTGTGTGTAGTAAAGATGGTTACAGTGGTGAAGGTTGTATGTAGTAAAGATGGTTACATTGATGATGGTTGTGTGTAGTAAAGATGGTTACAGTGATGAAGGTTGTGTGTAGTAAAGATGGTTACAGTGGTGAAGGTTGTGTGTAGTAAAGATGGTTACAGTGATGAAGGTTGTGTGTAGTAAAGATGGTTACAGTGGTGAAGGTTGTGTGTAGTAAAGATGGTTACAGTGGTGAAGGTTGTGTGTAGTAAAGATGGTTACAGTGATGAAGGTTGTGTGTAGTAAAGATGGTTACAGTGATGAAGGTTGTGTGTAGTAAAGATGGTTACAGTGGTGAAGGTTGTGTGTAGTAAAGATGGTTACAGTGATGAAGGTTGTGTGTAGTAAAGATGGTTACAGTGGTGAAGGTTGTGTGTAGTAAAGATGGTTACAATGACGTTGGTTGTGTGTAGTAAAGATGGTTACAGTGATGAAGGTTGTGTGTAGTAAAGATGGTTACAGTGATGAAGGTTGTGTGTAGTAAAGATGGTTACAGTGATGAAGGTTGTGTGTAGTAAAGATGGTTACAGTGGTGAAGGTTGTGTGTAGTAAAGATGGTTACAGTGGTGAAGGTTGTGTGTAGTAAAGATGGTTACAGTGGTGAAGGTTGTGTGTAGTAAAGATGGTTACAGTGATGAAGGTTGTATGTAGTAAAGATGGTTACAGTGATGATGGTTGAGTGTAGTAAAGATGGTTACAGTGGTGAAGGTTGTGTGTAGTAAATATGGTTACAGTGATGATGGTTGAGTGTTGTAAAGATGGTTACAGTGGTGAAGGTTGTGTGTAGTAAAGATGGTTACAGTGGTGAAGGTTGTGTGTAGTAAAGATGGTTACAGTGGTGAAGGTTGTATGTAGTAAAGATGGTTACAGTGATGATGGTTGAGTGTAGTAAAGATGGTTACAGTGGTGAAGGTTGTGTGTAGTAAATATGGTTACAGTGATATTGGTTGAGTGTAGTAAAGATGGTTACAGTGGTGAAGGTTGTGTGTAGTAAAGATGGTTACAGTGATGATGGTTGAGTGTAGTAAAGATGGTTACAGTGATGAAGGTTGTGTGTAGTAAAGATGGTTACAGTGATGAAGGTTGTGTGTAGTAAAGATGGTTACAGTGATGAAGGTTGTTGTAATAAATATGGTTACAGTGGTGAAGGTTGTGTGTAGTAAAGATGGTTACAGTGGTGAAGGTTGTGTGTAGTAAAGATGGTTACAATGGTGAAGGTTGTGTGTAGTAAAGATGGTTACAGTGGTGAAGGTTGTGTGTAGTAAAGATGGTTACAGTGGTGAAGGTTGTGTGTAGTAAAGATGGTTACAGTGGTGAAGGTTGTGTGTGGTAAAGATGGTTACAGTGGTGAAGGTTGTGTGTAGTAAAGATGGTTGCAATGGTGAAGGTTGTGTGTAGTAAAGATGGTTGCAGTGGTGAAGGTTGTGTATAGTAAAGATGGTTACAGTGATGAAGGTTGAGTGTAGTAAAGATGGTTACAGTGGTGAAGGTTGTGTGTAGTAAAGATGGTTACAGTGATGAAGGTTGAGTGTAGTAAAGATGGTTACAGTGGTGAAGGTTGTGTGTAGTAAAGATGGTTGCAGTGGTGTAGGTTGTGTATAGTAAAGATGGTTACAGTGATGAAGGTTGAGTGTAGTAAAGATGGTTACAGTGGTGAAGGTTGTGTGTAGTAAAGATGGTTACAGTGATGAAGGTTGAGTGTAGTAAAGATGGTTACAGTGGTGAAGGTTGTGTGTAGTAAAGATGGTTGCAGTGGTGAAGGTTGTGTGTAGTAAAGATGGTTACAGTGATGAAGGTTGTATGTAGTAAAGATGGTTGCAGTGGTGAAGGTCACTGGTCGTTATTTATTAAGTCCTTATGCCCTAACAACCAACTGGGCCAACAACCACCTGGGCTAACAACCAACTGGGCTAACAACCACCTGGGCTAACAACCAACTGGGCCAACAACCACCTGGGCTAACAACCACCTGGGCTAACAACCACCTGGGCTAACAACCACCTGGGCTAACAACCACCTGGGCTAATAACCACATGGGCTAACAACCACCTGGGCTAACAACCACCTGGGCTAACAACCACCTGGGCTAACAACCACCTGGACTAACAACCACCTGGGCTAACAACCACCTGGGCTAACAACCACCTGGGCCAACAACCACCTGGGCTAACAACCACCTGGGCTAACGCCCACCTGGGCTAACAACCACCTGGGCTAACAACCACCTGGACTAACAACCACCTGGACTAACAACCACCTGGGCTAACAACCACCTGGGCCAACAACCACCTGGGCTAACAACCACCTGGACTAACAACCACCTGGGCTAACAACCACCTGGGCCAACAACCACCTGGGCTAACAACCACCTGGGCCAACAACCACCTGGGCTAACAACCACCTGGGCTAACAACCACCTGGGCTAACAACCACCTGGGCTAACAACCACCTGGGCTAACAACCACCTGGGCCAACAACCACCTGGGCTAACAACCACCTGGGCCAACAACCACCTGGGCTAACAACCACCTGGGCTAACAACCACCTAGGTTAACAGCCACCCCGGCTAACAACCACTTGGGCTAACAACCACCTGGGCTAACAGCCACCTGGGCTAACAGCCACCCCGGCTAACAAGAAGCGTACAAACACTCCCAACACACTGACCAATCGAGACCGGTACATAGAAAACTTATAAATGTGCGAGGTGTTACATTTTAATCTTTGCTTAAGTATCGAGCGGAGGGTGAGGGCTCGGAGTCATCACTGTCCAACTCGGACAGGGTAGAACGACCAGCTACCCATTGAGGAACCATGGACGGAGAGGTAATATTAGGGCGGCGGTGGGCGCCCCCGATGGCGCCGATCCCGACATGCCCCCTCCTGACGGGACCCTCCAGGAAGCTTCTTGGAAGGAAACTATGGTAGAATTCCTCGCAGCTATCGCACCCAGGGGCCAGGAAACCGGATGGGGGGGAGGAACTCCTTGATGAGGCAATCACTGACCTGGTCAGTGGTAACGGCCGCAACGTGGATAGGATCCTTGATCGCCATGCTCGAGTGGTTACTTCTGCCAAAAGATCTGGTGACCACGCACCGCGCCCTCGCCTCGCGCGTCGACAGAGACCTTCACCGATCAATTGTGCCGATCCGACCCAACCTCTGACCGGACGAAAGAGGGAGCGAAGAGCACAGTACCTTCTGTGTCAAAGCCTGTACGAGAAAGATCGTTCGAAAGCCGCTGCGCGCGTCCTTTCCGGAGACTGGAAAGTAACCCCCACCGAGGTGGAGCCAGCTCGTCTCTTCCCATTCTGGGAGGCACTATTCTCTAGACCCACATCGCCGGACCGCCGCCCAATTCGCGACCGTGATCCAGTTAATCAGCGACTTGGGGACCCAATAACATCAGAGGAAATCCTTGTTGCTCTCAAGGCTAGCAGCAACGCTGCTCCCGGCCCAGATGGCATCACTATACGTCTACTCAAAGCTATACCTATCAGAGTGTTTGCAAAACTATTCAATCTGTGGTTGGTAAACGAATCCCTGCCACAACCATTTCGCAAGAATAAGACAGTGCTATTACCTAAGAAACCCAACCCAGACTCTCCTTCCCACTATCGCCCCATAACCATGTCATCCACGATAGTAAGGCTGTTAGCACAGGCTGTTAGCACTGTGAAGGCACAAGATCCTGAGCAGCAGACTCTCCAAGGCAGTCAGGATCGACAGGCGGCAGAAGGCATTCGTCCCTGTGGACGGATGCCCTGAAAACCTGGTGATCCTGGATGCCCTCTTTGCTGAGGCTCGTGCGCTTAAGCACAACACGCACCTAGCGTTTCTGGATATGGAGAAGGCTTTCGATAGCATCTCCCACCCAGCCATCCACCGGGCCATGAAACGTAAAGCCATCCCAAAGCCTTTAAGGACATACATAATGTCGGGCTATGATCGGTCCTCAACCGTAATAACCAGTCAAGGGGAGAAGTCGAAGGACATCCTGATCACTAGGGGGGTGAAACAGGGTGACCCCCTGTCTCCATTTCTCTTCAACCTAATAATTGATGAGGCAATTACTAGGGCTAAGGATTTGGGGCTAGGGGTCGGACAGGGGGGCGAAAAGATATCAGCACTGGCATTCGCAGACGATCTGGTTGTGGCAGCGGAAACGGCTGCCGAATTACAGACGCTCATAGCGAGTATTTGCCACACACTGCGTGGCGCTGGTCTTAAAGTAAACGCTGCAAAATGCCATACGCTAAGCATAGCGATCGACGCACTTCGCAAGACATGGCATGTCCCCACCAGGAAGGCATACTACGTCGGAGACGATGCAATCGGTACTATGAGTGTGGCGGACGAGTATAAGTACTTAGGGATTCTTATCGGGGCCGGGGGCAGACGCTTATCCTACGGTTCCTTGTTTGAGGACAGCCTGACTAACATCACCAAGGCGCCACTCATACCCCAACAGAGGCTATACCTACTGAAGCACCACCTAATCCCCAAGATGAACCACCGCCTTGTTCTCGAACGCGTGGCTAAAACGGAATTAGCGAGACTCGACCGGCGGTTGCGGCACGCCACCCGTGGCTGGCTGCGGCTGCCCCACGATACTCCTAATGCCTTTATCCACGCCGACGTGAAAGACAGTGGTTTAGGGATACCCGACTTTGCCACATCGATCCGCATACAGAAGAACAAGCGGCTCGGGGCGCTAGTAGAGTCGGCGGATCCGGTGGTAGTGACCGCGGCTCTCCTACCCGCGTTCCAAGCGCGAATGCGTCGATGGGTGGACCCGACCACAGCCGCCGGAACCCCTTCCAACAGAACGACCGAGTGCTCTCGGAGGTGGAAAGCAAAATTATACAGCATGGTAGATGGGGCCGGCCTTGCATCCTCTTGTGAGATACCTTCCTGCCACAAGTGGGTTGCGTCCGGTACCCGTCTGCTAAGCGGAGGAGATTTTGCTCACGCCATCCACATTAGGGCAAACGCTGTAGCCACGCCGTCTAGAGCAGCTAGGGGTAGACCTGAGGCCTCTGGACTCTGCGATGCCTGTTGGAAACCAGGGACCTTGGGCCACATATCCCAGGCATGCCACAAGAAGCACGGGGCTCGGGTGAAACGTCATGACGACATCACCCAGTTCGTAGCTGGCCGACTGCGGCAAAGAGGCTTCGAGGTGGAACGCGAAGTCCGTATACCAGACGGTGGGACCTTCTGCAAGCCAGATATTATAGCTTGCAAAGGTGACGAGGCCTTCATATTAGACACCCAGGTCTCAGCTGATAACTTTCCACTCTCCCGTCCACATCAGAGCAAGTGCGACAAGTACGGCACCCCCAAGATCCTGCAGAAGGTCCGGGAGTACACCGGAAAGCATACAGCATCCGCCTCTTCAATAACCCTTAATTGGAGGGGAGGATGGTGCAAGGAGAGTGCGCGTGGTTTACTGGATATGGGCCTCGCCAAGAGCGACCTCGAGATTTGCTCTGTGAAGGCCCTGACCTGGACATATTCAACTTATAGAATATGGTCCAAGACCACGGCACGGGGCAGACCACCTTAATCCCAGGATCACCGTGCACAGGGTGCATATGGGTCACTATAGTCTCGCTTAGGTAAACCACAGCCACGATAGCTGGTAGCCAACTATCTAAGCAGGGCGTCATCTGGAGTACCACTTCTCCCTATGGCGTCTCACAAGAGGGTGGAGGACCTGGCCGGAGCCCACGAGTGGGTAAGGCGGCGGCCGGAGGGACCCCCATGCGCAAACATGATATCCCTCCCGCTCCGGGGCTTTGTTAGGAGCTTCCACTGTGTCTAGTTTTTCATGTATGCCGACGTCAAATCATCATCCCTGCCGCTTAGGCAGCCTGCTGCTTTGGCCTTCAGCGTGAGTTCTTTTTTAATGATATACTGTGCACCCCTACCTATGTGTGCTGTGTCCCATATAGAAAAAAATCAATACAAAAGAGTTTTCCATTTAATGTTTGTTTATTTTTCAGGTTATGTTTATGTATTATTAGTATCATCTTAACTCTTGTGGGTGTGATGAGATCTGCCATTTTTGTGTATTTTAGTTTGTGTGTTGTTAGGGTATTAGGTATGCTTAGGGGTGCCATCTCGCCATGCCTTGTGGCTGGGGGGATTGGTGCCCTGAAGCTACATAAAAACCCTATACCCCCCCGAAGTGGCAAGGGGAGTTAGGGGACAAAATATCAAAGTCGATCTATTATTATTAGGTAAAACGACGGGTTGATTGGCAATGTTTATGAACCTCTGAGTCAGGGGAGGAAGGCCAAGCCTTCATGCCCTGTCCACAACCATGATTGTTCTTGGTGCAATATAATTTAACTTTTCTGAATTTCGATTTAACAAATCTGGCATCTAAGTTGCAGCTGGAGGTGGCTTCCAAGACATGTTTTCTCAGTGTGTTTCACTTGACAGTCGGCACAGTATTTCCTTACATTATTTGAAACATTTATGTTTTCTGCTCCAGGTATATCTTCATGTTCCACATTCTCTTAACACAAAGTACCTGTCCTTGTCCATCATGTCTACTTCCCTCTATATATAATATTCTGGTCATACCCTTTACACCTGTTCCTTCTTTTAATTTTGTTCTTCCCATCATCTGCCATCAAAGCTCAACCGTTTCAGTTCTGGCACCACACTCGTCGCAGCCCTCTGTTCTTTTTCTAATTCTGTTGTGTGTCGTCCTGCAAATATTAGTGCAACACGGAATGTACAGAGTTTCTTGAAGGAGCTCATATATTTTTTAATGGACGTTTCAGTGTTTCATAGTTTCTTGTTTGTGTGCCTTAGGTGATAACGTTGAATTTTATGCACTCCAAAAACTTTGTTCTCTTAGATTCCTTAAGTTGTCTTCCACGTATGGATCAGATACCTCCTGGTAGTCTTTCCCCAATTCCTTTTTCATTACCTACACTTGTTGGGATTTAATTCTTGCAGCCATTAATCTACCACCACTGCAGATTGTCAAGGGGTTTCCTTTATTTTTCTGCAGTCCTCCTTGGTTTCTGTATCTCTCATTAGCTATTCACCACCTGCAAACATCAACATGTAAGTGCACTTGTCAGTGAAGTCATTCACGTAAACAAGGAACAAGGGTGGTCACAAGATCGAGTCTTGTCACATTTCTTCAGCCCGATTCCACCATGACTGTGACCAGTAGTTTCTGGCCATCATTTACTCCCTTACACCATTCAGTTTGTTCACAGTTTCACCAGTTTTTCTTCATAATGTTGACCAGCCTTTCATGAGGAACAATATTGAATGTTTTTCGACAATCAACAACGACACAGTCTACCCAGCCTTTATTTCCTTGTAGTATTACAGTAACTTTGTAGTATTATGGTAACTTTTATTTATGTACTATTTAGGTAGGGCGGAGTAAGGTATTTTGGGGTTTAGCCTAACAGGTTTCCACCGTATTGACTATCCTTACCACACAACTCACCAACTACTCTCCTTGGTCCATACCACCTAGTAACAACCAACTGTTCAATTGATTCCGGCTCAATGAGATGACACAGGTCAACATGGACAATATCACTGAACTCCTCAGACCACATAGAGACCGTGGACACCAAACATGCCCCATATCTGTCCAGTCCTAAGAAAGTTATGCCCTGAAAGCAACGTGAAAGCACATCTCATCAAAATGAGTGGACATAAGCTTGTGCTGAGAGATCCATCTCTCACACACCTGCTGATGCTGCTTCTCTGTGTAGCTCTAGCAGTAAGGATACACCAGCTCCTACACTATTCTCATTATTTCATACCCAAATGGAAATACAAATGGAAATACTCTTCTACAATACATACTTTTGTTTCCGTTATTGTGATAATATGTGGTAGTTTTTATCTGTTTTTTTTTTGTAACTCTTTCATTTTATTTGTAAACCCATCTCCATTCGTCTACATAACATTAATACTTCTTATCTTCACTTGACTACATTTTTTTAGCCCAAAGGATAATGGCTAAGAAACCTCCGTTTGTGCAGAGTAAGGGGTATAGGTTGGTTAAGTTACTCCAGTACGCTCCTGAGGAAGGTTCTCAGAATACACTGGTCTCATCCAATAGTTGACTTAATTGCAATCGCAGTTGGCTGATTTGCCTTTTACACTGCTTGTGCTATTATGTGCTCTTTGCTGTTATCTGCTCTATTAACACTGCTATTATCTGGTCTATTAACACAGCTATTATCTGGTCTATTAACACTGCTATTATCTGGTCTATTAACACTGTCATTATCTGGTCTATTAACACTGCTATTATCTGGTCTATTAACACTGCTATTATCTGCTCTATTAACACAGCTATTATCTGGTCTATTAACACTGCAATATCTGGTCTATTAACACTGCTATTATCAGGTCTATTGACACTGCTTTTATCTGGTGTATCAACATTGCTATTATCTGGTCTATGACCACTACTATTATCTGGTCTATTAACCCTGCTATTATCTGGTCTATCAACACTGCTATTATGAGGTTGGTTGATACCTGGTTGATGGGGTTCTGGGAGTTCTTCTACTCCCCAAGCCCGCCCGAGGCCAGGCTTGACTTGTGAGAGTTTGGTCCACTAGGCTGTTGCTTGGAGCGGCCCGCAGGCCCACATACCCACCACAGCCCGGCTGGTCCGGAACTCCTTGGAGGAATAAATCTAGTTTCCTCTTGAAGATGTCCACGGTTGTTCCGGCAATATTTCTTATGCTTGCTGGGAGGACGTTGAACAACCGCGGACCTCTGATGTTTATACAGTGTTCTCTGATTGTGCCTATGGCACCCCTGCTCTTCACTGGTTCTATTCTGCATTTTCTTCCATATCGTTCACTCCAGTACGTTGTTATTTTACTGTGTAGATTTGGGACCTGGCCCTCCAGTATCTTCCAGGTGTATATTATTTGATATCTCTCTCGTCTTCTTTCTAGTGAGTACATTTGGAGAGCTTTGAGACGATCCCAATAATTTAGGTGCTTTATCGCGTCTATACGTGCTGTATATGTTCTCTGTATTCCCTCTATTTCAGCAATCTCTCCTGCTCTGAAGGGGGAAGTGAGTACTGAACAGTACTCAAGACGGGACAGCACAAGTGACTTGAAGAGTACAAGCATTGTGATGGGATCCCTGGATTTGAAAGTTCTCGTAATCCATCCTATCATTTTTCTGGCTGTCGCAATATTTGCTTGGTTATGCTCCCTAAACGTTAGGTCGTCAGACATCATTATTCCCAAATCCTTTACATGCTGTTTTCCTACTATGGGCACATTTGATTGTGTTTTGTACTCTGTATTATGTTTAAGGTCCTCATTTTTACCGTACCTGAGTACCTGGAATTTATCACTGTTAAACATCATGTTATTTTCTGATGCCCAGTCGAAAACTTTATTAATATCAGCTTGAAGTTTTTCAATGTCTTCAGCCGAGGTAATTTTCATACTGATTTTTGTGTCATCTGCAAAGGATGATACGAAGCTGTGACTTGTATTTTTGTCTATATCTGATATGAGAATAAGGAAAAGCAGCGGTGCAAGGACTGTACCCTGAGGTACAGAGCTTTTAACTGCACTTGGACTAGATTTTATATGGTTGACCGTTACTCGCTGAGTCCTGTTTGACAGAAAACTGAGTATCCAGCGTCCTACTTTACCGGTTATTCCCATTGACTTCATTTTGTGTGCTATCACGCCATGGTCACATTTATCGAAAGCCTTTGCGAAGTCCGTGTATATCACATCAGCATTCTGTTTTTCTTCTAATGCCTCAGTGACTTTATCGTAGTGCTCAAGTAGCTGTGAGAGGCACGATCTTCCCGCTCGAAATCCATGTTGGCCTGGGTTGTGAAGGTCATTGGTCTCCATGAAATTGGTGACCTGACTCCTAATCACTCTCTCAAATACTTTTATTATGTGCGATGTTAGTGCAACTGGTCTATAATTCTTTGCCAATGCTTTGCTCCCTCCCTTGTGTAGAGGGGCTATGTCTGCTACTTTAAGTGCATCTGGTATCTCTCCCGTGTCCAAGCTCTTCCTCCACACTATACTGAGTGCCTGTGCTACCGGCACTTTGCATTTCTTTATAAATATTGAATTCCATGAGTCTGGACCTGGGGCCGAGTGCATGGGCATGTTTTCAATTTCTCTTTCAAAATTTAGTGCGCTCGTGTTGATATCAGTTATATTTACAGGGGTTTGGATATCACGCATAAAGAAATTGTCTGGATCTTCTACTTTCATGTTGTTTATTGGAGTGCTAAACATGTCCTCATACTGCTTTTTAGGATTTCACTAATTTCTTTGTCATCCTCCGTGTATGAACCTTCACTTGTACGAATAGGTCCAATACTGGCAGTAGTTTTTGCTTTTGATTTCGCATATGTGAAGAAGTATTTTGGATTTTTCTTTATTTCTGAATTGCTTCTGTTCTAACTGCCTTTCTTCAGTTTCATATGAGTGTTTCAATTTCCGCTCGATTTCTTCAATCTCCCTATTTAAATTATTCCTTCTTTGACGGGAAATTCGTGTCTGCATA
>WNGS01001847.1:41308-62239 GCA_020271785.1 Procambarus virginalis
GTACCATGGTACTGGAGGGTGGTAGTGGTGTACCATGGTACTGGAGGGGGGAGGGTAGTGGTGTACTATGGTGCTGGAGGGTGGTAGTGGGGTACCATGGTGCTGGAGGGGGGAGGGTAGTGGTGTACTATGGTCTGGAGGGGGGGGGTAGTGGGGTACCATGGTACTGAAGGGGGGTAGTGGTGTACTATGGTACTGGAGGGTGGTAGTGGTGTACCATGGTACTGGAGGGGGGGAGGGTAGTGGTGTACCATGGTTCTGGAGGGTGGTAGTGGTGTACTATGGTGCTGGAGGGTGGTAGTGGTGTACCATGGTGCTGGAGGGGGGGAGGTAGTGGTGTACTATGGTTCTGGAGGGTGGTAGTGGTGTACTATGGTGCTGGAGGGTGGTAGTGGTGTACCATGGTGCTGGAGGGGGGGAGGGTAGTGGTGTACTATGGTTCTGGAGGGTGGTAGTGGTGTACTATGGTGCTGGAGGGTGGTAGTGGGGTACCATGGTGCTGGAGGGGGGAGGGTAGTGGTGTACTATGGTTCTGGAGGGGGGGGGTAGTGGGGTACCATGGTACTGAAGGGGGGTAGTGGTGTACTATGGTGCTGGAGGGTGGTAGTGGTGTACCATGGTACTGGAGGGGGGGAGGGTAGTGGTGTACCATGGTTCTGGAGGGTGGTAGTGGTGTACTATGGTGCTGGAGGGTGGTAGTGGGGTACCATGGTGCTGGAGGGTGGTAGTGGTGTACTATGGTGCTGGAGGGTGGTAGTGGTGTACCATGGTGCTGGAGGGGGTAGTGGTGTACTATGGTGCTGGAGGGTGGTAGTGGTGTACCATGGTGCTGGAGGGGGGGTAGTGGTGTACCATGGTGCTGGAGGGTGGTAGTGGTGTACCATGGTGCTGGAGGGTGGTAGTGGTGTACCATGGTGCTGGAGGGTGGTAGTGGTGTACCATGGTGCTGGAGGGGGGTAGTGGGGTACTATGGTGCTGGAGGGTGGTAGTGGTGTACCATGGTGCTGGAGGGTGGTAGTGGTGTACTATGGTGCTGGAGGGTGGTAGTGGTGTACCATGGTGCTGGAGGGGGGGTAGTGGGGTACTATGGTGCTGGAGGGTGGTAGTGGTGTACCATGGTGCTGGAGGGTGGTAGTGGTGTACTATGGTGCTGGAGGGTGGTAGTGGTGTACCATGGTGCTGGAGGGTGGTAGTGGTGTACCATGGTGCTGGAGGGGGGGTAGTGGTGTACTATGGTGCTGGAGGGGGGTAGTGGTGTACTATGGTGCTGGAGGGGGTAGTGGTGTACCATGGTGCTGGAGGGTGGTAGTGGGGTACCATGGTGCTGGAGGGTGGTAGTGGTGTACTATGGTGCTGGAGGGTGGTAGTGGTGTACTATGGTGCTGGAGGGTGGTAGTGGTGTACTATGGTGCTGGAGGGTGGTAGTGGTGTACTATGGTGCTGGAGGGGGTAGTGGTGTACCATGGTGCTGGAGGGTGGTAGTGGTGTACTATGGTGCTGGAGGGTGGTAGTGGTGTACCATGGTGCTGGAGGGTGGTAGTGGTGTACTATGGTGCTGGAGGGGGGTAGTGGTGTACTATGGTGCTGGAGGGGGTAGTGGTGTACTATGGTGCTGGAGGGTGGTAGTGGTGTACCATGGTGCTGGAGGGGGGTAGTGGTGTACTATGGTGCTGGAGGGTGGTAGTGGTGTACTATGGTGCTGGAGGGGGGTAGTGGGGTACCATGGTGCTGGAGGGTGGTAGTGGTGTACCATGGTGCTGGAGGGGTGGTAGTGGGGTACCATGGTGCTGGAGGGTGGTAGTGGGGTACCATGGTGCTGGAGGGTGGTAGTGGTGTACTATGGTGCTGGAGGGTGGTAGTGGGTACCATGGTGCTGGAGGGTGGTAGTGGTGTACTATGGTGCTGGAGGGTGGTAGTGGTGTACCATGGTGCTGGAGGGGTGGTAGTGGTGTACCATGGTGCTGGAGGGTGGTAGTGGTGTACCATGGTGCTGGAGGGGGGTAGTGGTGTACCATGGTGCTGGAGGGGGTAGTGGTGTACCATGGTGCTGGAGGGGTGGTAGTGGTGTACTATGGTGCTGGAGGGGGGTAGTGGTGTACTATGGTGCTGGAGGGTGGTAGTGGTGTACCATGGTGCTGGAGGGGTGGTAGTGGTGTACCATGGTGCTGGAGGGGGTAGTGGGGTATCATGGTGCTGGAGGGTGGTAGTGGGGTACCATGGTGCTGGAGGGGGGTAGTGGGTACCATGGTGCTGGAGGGGGGAGTGTAGTGGGGTACCATGGTGCTGGAGGGGGGTAGTGGGGTACCATGGTGCTGGAGGGGGGTAGTGGGGTACCATGGTGCTGGAGGGTGGTAGTGGTGTACCATGGTGCTGGAGGGTGGTAGTGGTGTACCATGGTGCTGGAGGGTGGTAGTGGGGTACCATGGTGCTGGAGGGTGGTAGTGGTGTACTATGGTGCTGGAGGGTGGTAGTGGTGTACTATGGTGCTGGAGGGGGGTAGTGGTGTACTATGGTGCTGGAGGGTGGTAGTGGTGTACCATGGTGCTGGAGTGGGTAGTGGGGTACCATGGTGCTGGAGGGTGGTAGTGGTGTACCATGGTGCTGGAGGGGGGTAGTGGTGTACTATGGTGCTGGAGGGGGGTAGTGGTGTACTATGGTGCTGGAGGGTGGTAGTGGTGTACCATGGTGCTGGAGGGGGGTAGTGGTGTACTATGGTGTGGAGGGTGGTAGTGGTGTACTATGGTGCTGGAGGGTGGTAGGGGTGTACTATGGTGCTGGAGGGTGGTAGTGGTGTACCATGGTGCTGGAGGGGGGTAGTGGTGTACCATGGTGCTGGAGGGTGGTAGTGGTGTACTATGGTGCTGGAGGGGGTAGTGGTGTACTATGGTGCTGGAGGGTGGTAGTGGTGTACCATGGTGCTGGAGTGGGTAGTGGGGTACCATGGTGCTGGAGGGTGGTAGTGGTGTACCATGGTGCTGGAGGGGGGTAGTGGTGTACTATGGTGCTGGAGGGTGGTAGTGGTGTACTATGGTGCTGGAGGGTGGTAGTGGTGTACCATGGTGCTGGAGGGTGGTAGTGGGGTACCATGGTGCTGGAGGGGGGTAGTGGTGTACCATGGTGCTGGAGGGTGGTAGTGGTGTACTATGGTGCTGGAGGGGGGTAGTGGTGTACCATGGTGCTGGAGGGGGGTAGTGGTGTACCATGGTGCTGGAGGGGGGTAGTGGTGTACCATGGTGCTGGAGGGTGGTAGTGGTGTACTATGGTGCTGGAGGGTGGTAGTGGTGTACCATGGTGCTGGAGGGGGGTAGTGGTGTACCATGGTGCTGGAGGGTGGTAGTGGTGTACTATGGTGCTGGAGGGGGGTAGTGGTGTACTATGGTGCTGGAGGGTGGTAGTGGTGTACTATGGTGCTGGAGGGGGGTAGTGGTGTACTATGGTGCTGGAGGGGGGGTAGTGGTGTACCATGGTGCTGGAGGGTGGTAGTGGTGTACCATGGTGCTGGAGGGGGGTAGTGGTGTACTATGGTGCTGGAGGGTGGTAGTGGTGTACTATGGTGCTGGAGGGTGGTAGTGGTGTACCATGGTGCTGGAGGGTGGTAGTGGTGTACCATGGTGCTGGAGGGGTGGTAGTGGTGTACCATGGTGCTGGAGGGGTGGTAGTGGTGTACCATGGTGCTGGAGGGTGGTAGTGGTGTACCATGGTGCTGGAGGGGTGGTAGTGGTGTACCATGGTGCTGGAGGTGGTAGTGGGTACCATGGTGCTGGAGGGTGGTAGTGGTGTGTACATGGTGCTGGAGGGGGGGAGTGGTGTACCATGGTGCTGGAGGGTGGTAGTGGTGTACCATGGTGCTGGAGGGTGGTAGTGGTGTACTATGGTGCTGGAGGGGTGGTAGTGGTGTACTATGGTGCTGGAGGTGGTAGTGGTGTACCATGGTGCTGGAGGGGGGTAGTGGGGTACCATGGTGCTGGAGGGTGGTAGTGTGTACCATGGTGCTGGAGGGGTGTAGTGGTGTACATGGTGCTGGAGGGGTGGTAGTGGTGTACTATGGTGCTGGAGGGTGGTAGTGGTGTACCATGGTGCTGGAGGGGGTAGTGGGGTACCATGGTGCTGGAGGTGGTAGTGGGTACCATGGTGCTGGAGGGTGGTAGTGGTGTACTATGGTGCTGGAGGGGGGTAGTGGGTGTACTATGGTGCTGGAGGGGTAGTGGTGTACCATGGTGCTGGAGGGTGGTAGTGGTGTACCATGGTGCTGGAGGGCGGTAGTGGTGTACCATGGTGCTGGAGGGTTAGTGGTGTACCATGGTGCTGGAGGGTGGTAGTGGTGTACTATGGTGCTGGAGGGTGGTAGTGGTGTACTATGGTGCTGGAGGTGGTAGTGGTGTACCATGGTGCTGGAGGGTGGTAGTGTGGTACTATGGTGCTGGAGGGTGGTAGTGGTGTACTATGGTGCTGGAGTGGTAGTGGTGGTACCATGGTGCTGGAGGGGGGTAGTGGTGTACCATGGTGCTGGAGGGGGTAGTGGTGTACCATGGTGCTGGAGGGGGGTAGTGGTGTACCATGGTGCTGGAGGTGGTAGTGGTGTACCATGGTGCTGGAGGGGGTAGTGGGGTACTATGGTGCTGGAGGTGGGTAGTGGTGTACCATGGTGCTGGAGGGGGGTAGTGGTGTACCATGGTGCTGGAGGTGGTAGTGGTGTACTATGGTGCTGGAGGGGGTAGTGGTGTACCTGGTGCTGGAGGGTGGTAGTGGTGTACCATGGTGCTGGAGGGGGTAGTGGTGTACATGGTGCTGGGGGGGTAGTGGTGTACTATGGTGCTGGAGGGTGGTTGGTGTACCATGGTGCTGGAGGGGGGTAGTGGTGTACTATGGTGCTGGAGGGTGGTAGTGGTGTACCATGGTGCTGGAGGGTGGTAGTGGTGTACATGGTGCTGGAGGGGGGTAGTGGTGTACCATGGTGCTGGAGGGGGGTAGTGGTGTACTATGGTGCTGGAGGGTGTAGTGGTGTACCATGGTGCTGGAGGGTGGTAGTGGTGTACCATGGTGCTGGNTGGCTGTGTGCTGATCGTTGCTGTGTGCTGGCCGTTGCTGTGTGCTGGCCAATGCTGTGTGCTACCCAAGCTGTGCTGATTGTTGCTGTGAGAGAGGAATCTGCCGACGTTGTGTACGAAACGACGCTTTGATGCAGTGTACAAAACCCGATGTTTTGGTTACGAAACGACGCTTCGTGCTACAAAATTCTTCACGCTGTGAACCAACTGCTGCCTACTGCTGCCAACTGCTGTGAACCAACTGCTGTACCAACTGCTGTACCAACTGCTGACAACTGCTGTACCAACTGCTAACAACTGCTGTGTTGCTGTGAGTAGGAACAACACATGTACACAAGGGCTAGGTAAGAAATCAGTTGCTGCTGTGTTGTGCACTGTTGTGAACTTTTGCATTAAAATGCTTGTGTGCTTTGCAAAATTAAAGTAATTACAGTGAATTCTTGAATAACATATACAGTGCAGTAAGTGTTATATATTCTGAGGAACATTTTAAGTGATAAGTTTAAATTTATTCAGTAAAAATGGCAAATATACCTCAGTTTCCTGCATTTGATCCTGACTGTGACCAGACAAACCTGTCACAGAGGTGGGTCAAATGGCTTAAAAGGTTTGAAAATTTGTTGATAGTTTCTGACATCAAAAGTGCTGAAAGAAAGCGTGCCTTTCTGCTTCATTATGCAGGTGATAGAGTTTGTGACATCTTTGATACACTGAAAGATACTGGTGGTGCCAAAGATTATGACACTGCCAAGGCCAAATTAACTGAGCATTTCAAACCAAGGCAAAATACTGCTATGGAAATTATGCATTTCAGGAGAGCAAAACAACTCTCTAATGAAACTGTTGATCAATACCATACACGTCTGCAGGGTTTAGCAGCCCATTGTGAGTTTGCTGATGTTGACAAAGAAATCAAACAGCAAATAATTGAAACATGCACATCTACACGTCTCCGTCGAAGAGCTCTAGAACTTGTTGATGATGAAAGTTCTCTTAACAAGATACTGGATATGGCTCGTCGAATGGAAGATGCTGCACGTGATGCTCGTCCATGGAGTGCAGTGCCAACAACGGTTCTGCCACTGTTACTAACAGTCATGAAGTATGTAAGGTTCAGGGAGTACACCATGATCGTAGAAGATATCATGCCAAACCTAACATTAAATTGAGCCGAGAACCACATCACAACTGGAGTCATGGAACAAGACTCAAGCAGTCACAACGACTCACATCAGAGGTTGTCAACAATAAATGTTACAATTGTGGAGGAGACTACCCACACCAAGATAATGTTTGTCCTGCACAAGGTAAGAAGTGCTATGAGTGTAGAAAACTAGGTCATTTTGGTGCTATGTGTCGTTCCGCACTAAAGAAACCACAATCAATAAATAAAAGCAATGTACGAGGATCAAGTCATAGGAGTCGAGGTGGCAAACACAATATTGCACCTCAAATCAAGAATGTTAATAATATACAAGACAACATTTCATTACAACCAGTCTCAGATGACAGTGAATGTGATTAATTTATGGAGTACAAGCAATCACAGAATGGAATGATCTTCCAAACAACCCAGAGACTATAGTATACATTGCTGGCATTTGTCTCAAATTCTCATTGACACTGGATCAAACATTGACACCATTGCTGAGTGCCACTATGAAAAATTTAAAAAACAGTTCCCAAAGCTTGAAAATACAATGGCAAAGCCACTGCCTATGCTTCAAAGGTAGCCTTACCAGTGATTGGAACTTTCACTGCAGAGATTAAGTCAAAGAATGCAATGCTCATTACTACATTCCATGTTGTTAGGAATGCAAAGGAGTCTTTACTCAGTTACAAGACTTCAACCAAATTGGGGCTACTTCAGCTTTCTAATGCTGTAGCAGTGGAATCTGCAAACAATGTTGATGCTATTGTTGCTGAATTTTCTGATCGGTTTAAATCCATAGGTTGTTATACTGATAGCAAGGTACATCTGCATATCAACCCAGATGTAATTCCAGTTGCCCAACCACATCGCCGACAACCATTCCATACTCGCAAGAAAGTCGATGCCGAACTGGATAGGCTGATAGAACTAGATATCATTGAACCGGTAACAGGCCCAACACCATGGGTAAGCCCAATTGTCACTCCACCAAAGCCGAAGAATCCAGATGAGATACGCATTTGTGTAGACATGCGTGTTCCCAACAAGGCAATAATGCGTGAACGCCATCCTACACCCACTGTAGATGATATGATCTACCGCTTGAATGGTGCAACTGTATTCAGCAAGTTAGATTTAAACAAGGGCTATCATCAGCTTGAACTTGATGATGAGAGTCGATTCATCACAACGTTTACGACACATCGAGGTCTGTATAGGTACAAGCGCCTGAGTTTTGGTATTAACAGTGCTGCTGAAGTATTCCAGCACATCATCAGCCAGGTATTGCAAGATATACCTAATGCTGACAACATGTCTGATGACATCATTGTTTATGGCCGTACCCAAGCTGAACACGACAAAGCTCTTCGTGCAACATTGCAACGCTTACGAGAAAAGAATTTGACGCTAAGCCGAGCAAAGTGTGAGTTCAATCAACATAAAATTGAATTCTTTGGACATGTACTTAGTGACAAAGGTCTGTCTCCAGATCCTAAGAAAGTTGCAGATATCAAGAATGCTGCACCTCCTTCAACATCCACTGAAGTACATAGTTTTCTGGGAATGGCAAACTACTGTTCTCGCTTCATTCCAGATTTTGCTACCATTACGAAGCCTCTACGTGAGCTCCTGAAGAAAAATGCATCATGGTACTGGAGCGATGTCGAGCAAAATGCATTTGATGCTGTGAAAGATGCACTAGTAGAAAATGCGACTGCTGCATACTTTGATCCATCAATGGACACTGAGTTAACGGTGGATGCTAGTCCTGTTGGTTTAGGTGCTGTGTTAGCCCAACACAAACCTGGTCAACCAGATTCAAGAGTAGTAATTGCCTACGCCAGCCGTTCTCTCACAGATGTTGAGCAACGATACAGTCAGACAGAGAAGGAAGCTCTTGCTCTTGTATGGGGCTGTGAACACTTCAATGTGTATCTGCTTGGTGCACCCTTTACCACGATAGTCACTGACCACAAACCGTTGGAGACCATCTTCAATAATCCAAAGTCCAAACCACCAGCTCGCATTGAGAGATGGGCTCTTCGTCTGCAACCATACAACTTTACGGTGAAATACAAGCCAGGTGCAGGCAATCCCGCTGATTACATCAGTCGACATCCTGCCAACAGTTTCACCATCACCAAGCATCAGCAAGTTGCCGAGGAATATGTACACTCTGTAACCTGTGATGCAGTCCCTAAGGCTCTCACTCTTGATGAAATACGTACTGCAACCCTAGAGGACCCAACTCTGCAAGCAACAGTGGATGCATTGACTAAGAAAAAGTTTCCACGCATCCCACCCTCAGGAGTTGACCAAGATGCATTCAAAGCACTTGAACGCATCCAGACAGAATTAAGTGTTACGCAACAACGCGACACCGTGCTGCGAGGTACTCGTATCGTCATTCCAGCTGTTCTCCAGCAACGTGCTCTGAAGCTTGCACATCAAGGACACCAAGGTCTTGTAAGGACCAAACAGCTGCTACGAGAAAAGGTGTGGTTTCCTGGCATTGATCGTCAAGCTAAGGACATGCATGATGCCTGTGTCCCTTGCCAAGCTGCAGTGGATACTTCAAGACCAACACCTCTACAACCTTCACCACTACCTGCTGCACCATGGATGGAAGTATCGATGGATTCTGTGGACCGCTACCAACTGGAGAGTACTTGATGGTAGTCATTGATGATCACTCACGTTATCCAGAAGTAGAAATCATCACTTCCACATCTGCAAAGGCTGTCATCCCGAAGCTCGACAAGATCTTTTCAAACTTTGGCATTCCTGAAGTTGTCAAGACGGACAATGGACCGCCATTTAATGGACAAGACTTTGTCAACTTTGCTGAGCATATTGGATTCAAACACCGCCGTGTGATGCCACTACATCCTCAAGCAAATGGAGAAGTCGAGAGATTCATGCAACCTCTCATGAAAGCTGTACGCTGTGCTCATGCCGAAGGACGATCCTGGAAACAAGCTATGTATGCTTTTCTCAGGAACTACCGTGCAACACCGCATGGAACACTGGGCAAGTCGCCTGGCGAACTTTTATTTGGACGTCCTATGAGAATCGCACTACCTGTCATGCCAGCCAAGGTAACGGATAAACGTCTCGCTCAGAAGGATGCACTAGCCAAGGGCAAAATGAAAATTGCTCATGATCAACGTGCAAAGGAACAATTCATAAAGGTTGGAGATACTGTTCTCGTTAAAAGAAAAAAGAGGGAAAGTTAGATATGCCGTATGATACAAAACCATATAAAGTGATTAGTGTAAAAGGAACTATGGTAACAGCGAGTAATAGAGATCATAGTATAACACGTAATATGGCTTATTTCAAAGTGATTCCAACTAGTGTAGAAAATGATGAAGTGCAAAGTCGTGCAAAAGAAAAAGAAAAATGAGTTATAACTCGATAAACAATTCGAGGGATATTTTTGTATTTAAGGACTCTCGTCCAAAACGTCATGTTAAACGCCCTACACGATATGATGATTAATTGTGTTCCTATGTAATGCAAAGTATTTACTTGTTATGCTAACTAAATTTAATATTGTTTGAATAATGCAGATCTCTCATTCAATATTTTGTAACTTTGTATTACAGTTTCTTTCATGTTTGTTTAACATTGCATATGTATTTTTAACATTGAAATCCTTTGTGGTAAAGATTGTTTAAATTCTTTGTGTGTTTAATTAATGTTAAATGTATGCAATATCTCTTGATATGTTAATAACTTACTTTGTGTCAATAACTTTGCTTTGTGCTACAAGCATGGTAGACATCCTGTATTCATTCTTTTTAAAGAAAAGGAGGGATGTCATGTTCACAGAAAATGGTACCATCCGTTTTCTATGTGCGGCGGCTGGACGCCACTAGAGGAGGTAAACAAGAGCGCACAGGACGCCTGCCAAGCTTGGGAGCTACTCTATCATGTAATCGTTTATAAGTATTAAAGTCAGTAACCAGGAATGACTTTACATCAACCTTACTACCAAGACTATCTCAGCTATATACAGACACCACACCCCGGTCAGCTGATATCTGACAGGTGACGCAGGGGCTGCCGGATGTTGCCATATCGGTGCGCCCAGATTTTTTTGCTACGGATTGAGCAGTTATACAATGATCCTGATATGTTTTTTTTTATGCATATATGTTTCTCGTTGTCTGTTAAGTAAAATACCAAAACTCTTTGGTGTTTGATATCATCCCCTTCATTGATCTTGTGACCGTGTAAGGAAGTAAGACAGAGTGACCTGCCTGATACCATACTATTTGAAATTGCTCTTACCACAATTACCACAATTACACCTCACCACTGCTGTGTTACTGGACACCTAAAAACACCAGTTGGCGACCTTGAAGGCTGTGTGATAGTTCTGTGTCGGGGCGGGCCACAGATTGAGGGAACGATCTGTGCCTCCACTCATCTTACAACTTAAGGCCGGTTGTGAGATCGACTGGGGTACTCTCCGGGGCGTGCAGTGGAGCCTAGAGGATCGAGGGAAGACCCGTAGAACGAAGGTGAGTAAGGGTTATTGTCGGAGCAACCACCTGGAGAGGAGATCCAGTCTACTGTTGCTTTAACCCTTCACTAACAAGAACCGTGACACCCCGACAGCGGGTATGTCTACGTCTGTACCGGAACATGATATCATATTGATCATCATTCCGGTTTCACAGCCGCAGAGTATAAAACATTTGAGGCCAAAACGGTGACGCCGTTTCGATGGGATGTAATATTTGAAGAGAAGACGTCCTTCGAAAAGAACTCGGGATTCATCAATGACAACATTCTTTCCACGTACAAAGTATTCACGAAATTTCCCACTGATATCACTGAACACTTTTCGCACTCTCCAAAGTCGATCATTTCTATCAACAATTGCAATGTTTTCAAAGTGTAGGCACCGTAGTAGTATCAGGAACCTGTCTTGTGACATGTTCTTGTTGAACACAGGTGATGGAACAGCACATTCTTTCTTCCAATAATCCAGACGTGCTTCACCGAATGTTTCATAAGCATACACAGAGCAAAGAACACATACATCTCAGCCACGATGGTGTACTTCCAATGTATCATACATGAAGCCTGTATTATGCCACCTGCAACAAGTTGCACTGCATACCTGTTGGTTTTGGCAACAAGATGTTGCATGAACTACTCATCAAAATAGGCAAGAAAATAGTCCATTTCCGTCATGTCGTCACTTGTGTATGAGAACGTGGGTGCAACCCCCACATCATTATGATCAAATTGAGGTTTGTGTGGTACAAAAATACCACAGTCCTCCCACACAAATTCACCCATTTTCCTTGTAGCACCAACACGAGCGACTCCACTACGGGTGCGTTTTCTTGCAATAAATCTCCTTTGGGGAGGAGTTGGAGGTCTTCTACCTTGTCTACTAGTAGGGCGAGCAGGGAAAGTAGATGTAGAGGCAACACTGTCGTCAATGTCGTCATGAAGGGATACATGGTGGCGCTTGGCAGGGCGACCTACTGAGACAGCAGATCTGCGCCTGGTAACATCGCGACTGTGGCCACTACCACTTGGCTCATCTATGCTACTCGTATCTGAAGAAGCGTCACTAAACCCAGAAAATGACTTAAAAGTATCACTTTTGTCAAAAATGGGAGATGGAGGTGGTGGTGTTGGGGATACTACTGGCAAGGGCGATGACCTGTGACGCACCACTGGGCGTGCTGCTCGCCCTGAACGATATGCCGTCTTCATCTGTATCTGTATCACTTTCATTGGACCCCTTGTGTTGTTTCATTCGGACCTTGGGTCATCAATATAATATTCCACTTCATCTTCAAACAATAAAGTATTTATCTGCCCTGGAGACAGTGATCTTCCAACAGCGCGTTCAACAGGCGATTGGGACCTGGACGCACGTGTGTTAGCCATGGCTGCTCGATCAGAACTGAGGCTACCCACGGACCTGTGGCATTTTGGGATTTATTTTCAAAATGGCCGCTGATCACTGAAGGCCTCAGGTATCCATCTTGTACACAACCTACTGCGCACACGTTTCATGTGGGTACAAAATATTAAAAAGGTGTTTTTTCGGTTGGCGCAGATTCCCACCGACTTAGTTTTTTCGGTTGGCGCAGCACAGTGGTTAAGAGAGAGAGAGAGGTGGAAGAGAGTAAGACAAGAGACTGGACATACACAGAGACCCGGGCACTGCCGGGTACCCCATCACGTATTACTATAGAATTATTATAGATAAATGAAGCAATAATGGAATATAGTCAACACAGGACATGTACTGGAAGATACAGGAAGATTCTGGTAGGTACAGGAAGGAACAGGAAGGTACTGGAAGGTACTGGAAGGAACAGGAAGGTACTGGAAGGAACAGGAAGGTACTGGAAGGAACAGGAAGGTACTGGAAGGAACAGGAAGGTACTGGAAGGTACGGGAAGGTACTGGAAGGTACGGGAAGGAACAGGAAGGTACTGGAAGGAACAGGAAGGTACTGGAAGGAACAGTAAGGTACTGGAAGGAACAGGAAGGTACTGGAAGGAACAGGAAGGTACTGGAAGGAACAGGAAGGTACTGGAAGGAACAGGAAGGTACTGAAAGGTACGGGAAGGAACCGGAAGGAACAGGAAGGTACTGGAATGTACTGGAAGGTACGGGAAGGTACTGAAAGGTACTGGAAGGAACTGGAAGGTACTGGTAGGTATAGGGAGGTATAGGGAGGTATGGGAAGGTAATAGAGGTACTGGAAGGTACTGGAAAGTACGGGAAGGTACTGAAAGGTACTGGAAGGTACGGGAAGGTACTGAAAGGTACTGGAAGGTACTGAAAGGTACTGGAAGGTACTGGAAGGTACTGGTAGGTATAGGGAGGTATAGGGAGGTATGGGAAGGTACTAGAGGTACTGGAAGGTACTGGAAGGTAGAGGAAGGTACGGGAAAGAACTGGAAGTCCTTCTTCCGTCTCCTCCTCACCAGCGCCTCACCTGTCTCACCTCCTCATATATATATATATATATATAGTATATATATATATATATATATATAGTATATATATATATATATATATATATATATATATATATTGGTAGCAGTCTTTCCTGTAGACATATGTTATTAAATATGACCGAAAAAGTAAGATTAAAATTCTAACACGAATTTTCTCAATTTTCCTTATGTTTCTTTTTACTGATGACGGTAAATTAAAAATCAATTCTCCAAAATTCATTCTTTATTTCTAGTCTGACGTGACACTTGAGCGCGTTTCGTAAAACTTATTACATTTTCAAAGACTTTTAGTTTATCTACACAACTTATGCTTTATGAAACAAACATTGGCTCTTATACCTGCATTTGGGTGAGGTGATACAATACATTAGTGGGGTGAAACACAGAACATGGAAAACGGGGTATAGATTTGTAGAAGTAGAAGTCGGGTCCCAATAGAACTGCAGAAGGCCTATTGGCCCATATTTCTTGATGTTTCTATATTGGAGCGGAGTCTTTAAGTGGGTAGAATATAGTTGTACGTTAATTGGCTGTTGATTGCTGGTGTTGACTTCTTGATGTGTAGTGCCTCGCAGATGTCAAGCCGCCTGTTGTCACTGTATCTATCGATGATTTGTGTGTTGTTTGTTAAAATTTCTCTGGTGATGGTTTGGTTGTGGGAAGAGAGTATATGTTCCTTAATGGAGCCCTGTTGCTTATGCATTGTTAAACGCCTGGAAAGAGATGTTGTTGTCTTGCCTATATACTGAGTTTTTTGGGGCTTACAGTCCCCAAGAGGGCATTTGAAGGCATAGACGACGTTTGTCTCTTTCAAAGCGTTCTGCTTTGTGTCTGGAGAGTTTCTCATGAGTAGGTTGGCAGTTTTCTTGGTTTTATAGTAAATCGTTAGTTGTATCTTCTGATTTTTGTCTGTAGGGATAACATTTCTATTAACAATATCTTTCAGGACCCTTTCCTCCGTTTTATGAGCTGTGGAGAAGAAGTTCCTGTAAAATAGTCTAATAGGGGGTACAGGTGTTGTATTAGTTGTCTCTTCAGAGGTTGCATGGCGTTTTACTTTCCTTCTTATGATGTCTTCAATGAAACCATTGGAGAAGCCGTTGTTGACTAGGACCTGCCTTACCCTACAGAGTTCTTCGTCGACTTGCTTCCATTCTGAGCTGTGGCTGAGAGCACGGTCGACATAAGCGTTAACAACACTCCTCTTGTACCTATCTGGGCAGTCACTGTTGGCATTTAGGCACAATCCTATGTTTGTATCCTTAGTGTAGACTAAGGAAACAAACATAGGATTGTGCCTAAATGCCAACAGTGACTGCCCAGATAGGTACAAGAGGAGTGTTGTTAACGCTTATGTCGACCGTGCTCTCAGCCACAGCTCAGAATGGAAGCAAGTCGACGAAGAACTCTGTAGGGTAAGGCAGGTCCTAGTCAACAACGGCTTCTCCAATGGTTTCATTGAAGACATCATAAGAAGGAAAGTAAAACGCCATGCAACCTCTGAAGAGACAACTAATACAACACCTATACCCCCTATTAGACTATTTTACAGGAACTTCTTCTCCACAGCTCATAAAACGGAGGAAAGGGTCCTGAAAGATATTGTTAATAGAAATGTTATCCCTACAGACAAAAATCAGAAGATACAACTAACGATTTACTATAAAACCAAGAAAACTGCCAACCTACTCATGAGAAACTCTCCAGACACAAAGCAGAACGCTTTGAAAGAGACAAACGTCGTCTATGCCTTCAAATGTCCTCTTGGGGACTGTAAGCCTCAAAAAACTCAGTATATAGGCAAGACAACAACATCTCTTTCCAGGCGTTTAACAATGCATAAGCAACAGGGCTCCATTAAGGAACATATACTCTCTTCCCACAACCAAACCATCACCAGAGAAATCTTAGCAAACAACACAGAAATCATTGATAGATACAGCGACAGCAGGCGGCTTGACATCTGCGAGGCACTACACATCAAGAAGTCAACACCAGCAATCAACAGCCAATTAACGTACAACTATATTCTACCCACTTCAAGACTCCGCTCCAATATAGAAACATCAAGAAATATGGGCCAATAGGCCTTCTGCAGTTCTATTGGGACCCGACTTCTACTTCTACAAATCTATACCCCATTTTCCATGTTCTGTGTTTCACCCCACTAATGTATTACATCACCTCACCCAAATGCAGGTATAAGAGCCAATGTTTGTTTCATAAAGCATAAGTTGTGTAGATAAACTAAAAGTCTTTGAAAATGTAATAAGTTTTACGAAACGCGCTCAAGTGTCGCGTCAGACTAGAAATAAAGAATGAATTTTGGAGAATTGATTTTAATTTACCGTCATCAGTAAAAAGAAACATAAGGAAAATTGAGAAAATTCGTGTTAGAATTATTAATCTTACTTTTTCGGTCATATTATATATATATATATGTCGTACCTAGTAGCCAGAACTCACTTTTTGGCCTACTATGCAATGCCCGATTTGCCTAATAAGCCAAGTTTTTCTGCTACCCATTCAATATTAGGTCTTTTTTTTTCATNATGAAACAATCGGACTGACAATGTGACCACCACCAGTGGCACAATAACAATTTCTTAATGATTGTAATTACCACAACACAATCTGGCAATCATTACAAATGGTTACTTGATTGTATTGTGACAGAGCAATGGTTCCCTGGCCACAGTCCCCTGGCCACAGCCCCTGGCCACAGTCCCTGGCCACAGTCCTTGGCCGCAGTCCCTGGCCACAGTCCCCTGGCCACAGTCCCCTGGCCACAGTCCCCTGGCCACAGCCCCTGGCCACAGCCCCTGGCCACAGTCCCCTGGCCACAGGCCCCGGCCACAGTCCCCCCTGGCCACAGTCCCCTGGCCACAGTCCGCCTGGCCACAGTCCGCCTGGCCACAGTCCGCCTGGCCACAGTCCGCCTGGCCACAGTCCGCCTGGCCACAGCCCCGGGCCACAGCCCCTGGCCACTCCCTCGAAACACGGTAATATCGAATATAATATTGACAGGAACCACACCATGTTTCAGACACCAACATGGACAACATAGCCTCACATCCCCACCAACATGGACAACATAGCCTCACATCACCGCCAACAGGAACAACATAGCTTCAGATCACCACCAAGACTGACAACATAACTTCACATCACCACCAACATGGACAACATAGCCTCACATCACCACCAACATGGACAACATAGCCTCACATCACCACCAACATGGACAACATAGCCTCACATCACCACCAACATGGACAACATAGCCTCACATCACCACCAACATGGACAACATAGCCTCACATCACCACCAACATGGACAACACAGCCTCACATCACCACCAACATGGTGAACCACAACATATATCTATGGACAGATAAAGTATCAATACAGAAAGACCGTTTGTAAACATATTACAAGTAATGAATAGATTAATAACCATTACAAGTATTTAGAATTGTCGCTCTTCCGTCCTGTACAAGTGCTTGGGAACACATTAAGGAAACAGGAAATTATTATGAAGTCAAGCCTGAAAAAGGCTTGACTTGAGATGACAGTATGTGGTCCGGGGCGGCTCCGGGCGGCTCCGGGCGGCTCCGGGCGGCTCCGGGCGGCTCCGGGCGGCTCCGGGCGGCTCCGGGCGGCTCGGGGCATATTGGAGGACCGCGATCACCGAGAGTACCTATGGCACCTCTTCTCTGCATTTCCTACCTTATCTTTCGCTCTAAAATGTTGTTTTAGTGAACAAGTTTGGGACGTGGTCTTATAGTATCTTATAGATATATCAGACCACACACTGCACCTTCTAGTGTGTGGTCTGGTCAACATCATTCACCCCCCCCACCACCCCTCCCGCGCCGCGCCGCCTGCGACCCGTAGCTAAGACCCGCGATTACCGGCAAGTGCACAGTACACCTGTGCACTCCTACCTGTACAGGTGGTGAGGGTCATTACAACGGTGGCGAGGGAGTGCGTGTGCTAGCCGCGGGATAATCTCTCTATCCACCGACCATTATCCCAGGATTCGATGTGTCCGAGCAGGGACACGAGTTAGAGCCAGGAATCATCAAGTAATTATACAACCTCCTGCGAAACCTATACATCTTGCCGACAACCCTGGCGGCTTTGGTAGGACATTGACAAAGTTTACATTAACAGTAAACAGTTTACGAGCCTAGAAACTGCACCACCTAAGGTTGTCATTATCAATAACTTCCTAAGTGCTTGGCTCATTAACTGTAAAGAAGGTTAATTAACAAAGGAGAGAATATGACACGATTGAGAATAGATGTCTGATGGCATCGTCATTGAGACATGATTGAGAATAGATGTCTGATGGCATCGTCATTGAGACATGATTGAGAATAGATGTCTGATGGCATCGTCATTGAGACATGATTGAGAATAGATGTCTGATGGCATCGTCATTGAGACATGATTGAGAATAGATGGTTTCGTAAGTTCTTGATGACGTTATTCATCAAGCCTGGATTCATCTCACTGGCTTTAGCTTAGATGTCCAAAGGGTTTGGAAAGGTTGAGAGAGGAAGAAGGATGAGATGAAATTCTTGAAGAGGATTTGGCTGGAGAAGGCGGCGGCTTGGAAGATGGGTGGCCTGTCCACCATGGGTTGTTGACGGTAATTGAAGGTAGTTGATGGGAGGTGTTAGGTAGTGTTTTTTTTTTAATTTTTGGGTCTTCATTCTTCACTCGCTGGTCGTCAGACTTCAGTGCTCTTCTTCTTTCTTCATTTTCCTTGCAGTTTTGATCATTGGACTTACTGAGTTTCGCTGAAGTCGTGATAGTCGTACTTCTCGTTCACATAACTGTACTGTCACTACACAGAAATCACAACAGCATGATGCATCAAATGAACAAATCCATTTGACCATGCCGTAGCTCAGTCGATTAAGGCAGTGTCTGGGATGCTCCCGGACGTAGGTTCGAATCCTCGTCACGGCCCTTGTGGATTTGTTCACCTGTGCTGTCGTTGGAGGCTGCAGGCGTGGTGCCCAGCAGGGAATGATCAGGTCTGTAGCGAACCTTCCGCTGAGAAGGTGATGGTGTTCCCACTGAAGGGAAGGGAAGGGGGAAAGCACCAAGTCATTACGACTATATAGCACTGGGAAGGGGTCAGGATAAGGATTTGGGATGGGACGAGGGGAAGGATTGGTGCCCCAACCACTTGGCCGGTCGGGGATTGAACGCCGACCTGCATGAAGCGAGACCGTCGATCTACCGTCCAGCCCAAGTGATTATGTGTTCCCACTGAGACATCTCCATCTGACAAATCGGTTGACTCAAAAGCTGAGGCGGTGTTCCTCGTAGGTCGAGTAGTAGCGGGTCGTGGAGAGGGTTGCGGAGTGGTTGCTGTAACTACAGCTGGAGTAGAAGCTTCCGGTGGGCGTATCCGCGGTTCGTAGAACGCCGGTAGTAATCTTGGTGGACGTGGCAGCAACGTTGTCGGTTGGAGGGTTGTCTTCCTCTACTGGGTCACGTGGACGGATGGCGGCAGGCGTGGCAGGCTGTGCAGCCGGTGTGGCAGGCTGTGCAGCCGGTGTGGCAGGCTGTGCAGCCGGTGTGGCAGGCTGTGCAGCAGGTGTGGCAGGCTGTGCAGCAGGTGTGGCAGGCTGTGCAGCAGGTGTGGCAGGCTGTGCAGCCGGTGTGGCAGGCTGTGCAGCCGGTGTGGCAGGCTGTGCAGCCGGTGTGGCAGGCTGTGCAGCAGGTGTGGCAGGCTGTGCAGCAGGTGTGGCAGGCTGTGCAGCAGGTGTGGCAGGCTGTGCAGCCGCTGAGGCAGGTTCCGTTGATGATGAAGGCGTCTGCCCTGCAGGCAGCACTGTTTGAGGAACTCTAGAAGGTAGTTAAGCCATTCGCA
Source organism: Procambarus virginalis (assembly GCA_020271785.1). Taxonomy (NCBI): domain Eukaryota; kingdom Metazoa; phylum Arthropoda; class Malacostraca; order Decapoda; family Cambaridae; genus Procambarus; species Procambarus virginalis. The sequence goes on from WNGS01001847.1 coordinate 60,408, forward strand.
GCATGCAGTGTGTTTAGAGTTGTCACGAACTATTGTCAGACCCAGCAACCCTCTCACAGCAAGGCGCAGCGGAGCAGGTACCTGGTTGATACCTGGTTGATGGGGTTCTGGGAGTTCTTCTACTCCCCAAGCCCGGCCCGAGGCCAGGCTTGACTTGTGAGAGTTTGGTCCACTAGGCTGTTGCTTGGAGCGGCCCGCAGGCCCACATACCCACCACAGCCCGGCTGGTCCGGAACTCCTTGGAGGAATAAATCTAGTTTCCTCTTGAAGATGTCCACGGTTGTTCCGGCAATATTTCTTATGCTTGCTGGGAGGACGTTGAACAACCGCGGACCTCTGATGTTTATACAGTGTTCTCTGATTGTGCCTATGGCACCCCTGCTCTTCACTGGCTCTATTCTGCATTTTCTTCCATATCGTTCACTCCAGTACGTTGTTATTTTACTGTGTAGATTTGGGACCTGGCCCTCCAGTATCTTCCAGGTGTATATTATTTGATATCTCTCTCGTCTTCTTTCTAGTGAGTACATTTGGAGAGCTTTGAGACGATCCCAATAATTTAGGTGCTTTATCGCGTCTATGCGTGCCGTATATGTTCTCTGTATTCCCTCTATTTCAGCAATCTCTCCTGCTCTAAAGGGGAAGTGAGTACTGAACAGTACTCAAGACGGGACAGCACAAGTGACTTGAAGAGTACAAGCATTGTGATGGGATCCCTGGATTTGAAAGTTCTCGTAATCCATCCTATCATTTTTCTGGCTGTCGCAATATTTGCTTGGTTATGCTCCCTAAACGTTAGGTCGTCAGACATCATTATTCCCAAATCCTTTACATGTTGTTTTCCTACTATGGGCACATTTGATTGTGTTTTGTACCCTGTATTATGTTTAAGGTCCTCATTTTTACCGTACCTGAGTACCTGGAATTTGTCACTGTTAAACATCATATTATTTTCTGATGCCCAGTCGAAAACTTTATTAATATCAGCTTGAAGTTTTTCAATGTCTTCAGCCGAGGTAATTTTCTTACTGATTTTTGTGTCGTCTGCAAAGGATGATACGAAGCGAACAGAATACGTTGATAGGACGTTAGGCCCGCCAATGAGGAGGCTGGGAGAGGTCCGGGGCCGAGAGGCGCCGCCTGCCAGAACAGAATAATCTTCAGATTGGTTCGCGGGTCCTGAAGGATTGGGGCGGGCGGAAGCAGCGTCGCTGATGGCCGAAGAAGATCTCTTCGCATCAGCCACTTTCTGTATTTCCTCCTTTCGACGTGGGCAACGGAGGGGAAATTGCAACGCGGTCTCCACCGCGAAGCAGACATCGTTGGAATTCCGCCTTGCAAATGGAGTAGTGATTGTCTTCTGCGCAGACGCTGCACGTGACGACGCGTTCGGGACATGTCTTCGTGGACAGTGTCTACTTGTAGCACTTGAAGCTCTGTTGGAGATCGTAATAGAGTTCCTTCTTGGTCTGGAATTGTGGGAGCTTGACTCTGAAGCCCTTGTGTGGCAGCAAGCTTCCATGGAGGCAGTACTGGGCGAGTGTGGAGGGATAAACGAAGGGGGGGGGGCAATAGGGCCCTTGGGGTGGGGGTTTAAAGGGAAGCCCCCCCCCCACTATTATCTTGTTCAATTTACTCCCGATAATAATCAACAGCATGCAATTCACACAGTCATTAAGCTGCAAGCTTTAATCAAACAGTTTTATGACCTGATAACATTCACATCTGTCGTGTACTACCAGGGATCGGTCAATCAAGTGCTCTCATTGGGGGAAAAAATGCACCATTACCAAATACATAACACCCGATTATGTATGTAAATATTTACATTT
>WNGS01001849.1:0-10597 GCA_020271785.1 Procambarus virginalis
TTAAAGATCAATCCGTCTTACTAAATCTGTGTACTTTCTTGGAGAGGTAACTAGCTTTTCAGGCAACTTTTGTTTTTACTTTTGTAGTACAGTTGGGTTCGTTCTCGGCTCACAGTCCTGCGTTGTGGCTTGTTGAGCTTGAAACCGTTGCTCCTTGTTTGTTTTACATTTAACCTTCTGAAGATATCCGGATCAACATCCTCCAATCAGTAATCCATCCTCCAATTCAGTAATTAGGAATCCACCAGTATTTTAAAAGTTTCAATGAGATCTGCCCTGTCATGCTTGGTTTGTAGTGTTGTTAGCCCTGTGACTTTCAAGCGTTTCTAATAAGAGAGATGACTTAGCTCTGGAATTATTTTGTTGTCCGATGTTGTACCTCCAGAGCAGCTATGTCCTTCTGAAATGAGGTCTCCATGATTCGATACACTAATCTAAGTGAGGGCGCACCAGAGATTTATACAGTTGAACCATTATCTTCTTTTCCTTATAATCAAAAGTACGCTTGATTATCATAACAGTTTAGTTAGCTTTTCTGACTGCTGCACCCACCTATTGTGCAACTTTTAATGAGTGGAGGATCTTGACTTCAAGGTCCGTTTCTTCATCAATCTGTTGTAATGTAATGTTATTAATTTTGTAGTCGTGGCGTGGGTTGTTATGCCCCACATGCAAGGTCTTGCATTTGTCAATATTAAAGGGCATTTGTCAGTCTCCTGACCATTTGTGGAGTTCATATAGATCTCATTGTAAGGCTTCAATATCATTATAATTTCCCACTTTACCATAAATCTTTGTGTCGTCTGGAAATTTGATGATGTGGTTTGTAATATTCTCGCCTATGTCATTGAGGTACTTGACAAAAAGAGTTGGTTCCAAAATGGACCCTTGTGGCACCCCACTAATCACATTTCTCCATTCAGATTCGTTAGCAATTAGCACGATCCTTTGTTTTATTCCCTACAGCCATTGTTTTATCCATTCTAATATTTTACCATTTACTCCATGGGCCTGTAATTTCCTTGCCAGTCTTTCATGTAGCACCTTATCGAAAGCTTTAGCAAAATCAAGTATACTACATCAGCCGGAAGGCCTTTGAGTAGCTGGTTACCGTCTCCAAAAATGTGAGCAAATTTGTCAGGCATGATCTGATTCAAACAAATCCATGTGTCGACTGTACAAGGTTGTTCACTGAAAGATGGTGAATGTTATGAGGATTCTCTCAATGACTTGCAGATGTGTGATGTCAAGCTAAAGAGCCAGTAGTTTTCTGATGAGCACTTTCTGCCTTTTTTGGAAAATATGGGTAACATTTGCATATATATACATACACTGGCTGCCTGTCCCCCCGAAAAAACGAGTTAATATACAAGAACGTCTCTAAGACCAAACAAGAGACCACATCTAAGACTGGTAAGGAAACCACAGCACACGGAATAAATGTTAAGGTACTTGAATGGATTAAACAATGGTTAACGTAAAGAAAGCAAAGAGTCCTAGTAAATGAAAACGAATCTGAGAAAATAATGTAGCAAGTCGGGCACCTCAAAGGTCCACCTTGGGGCCAACCCTTATTGCTATATACATCAATGACAGATGAGAATATTACACACCACATCATCAGATTTTCAGATGACACTAATATTTATGATAAAGTAAAACGCGAAATTAATATTGAGGTCTAACAGATCTGCATGAACTCCACAAATGGTTAGAAGACTGGCTCATTAATACTGAGAAATGCAAGACCTTGCAAGTAGGGTATAACAATACACACAACAACTATCACATCAGCAACACTACCATACAGCAGGTTGAAGAAAAAGACCTGGCTTAACCAATGAAGTTTGGGGTTCAGTTGCTGATCTCATTATGTGCGTCTGTACCCTTCACTACAGTATGGGTATGGAGTGCATATTAAATAAACTAAACTAAGCTTATACTCAGACCAACACTCTTAAGAACATATCTAGTAAACAATGTATACGTATGGAACACGGTCGAGCAAGAGTCCCGGGTGCACGGTCCAGCAAGAGTCCCGGGTGCACGGTCGAGCAAGAGTCCCGGGTGCACGGTCGAGCAAGAGTCCCGGGTGCACGGTCGAGCAAGAGTCCCGGGTGTACGGTCGAGCAAGAGTCCCGGGTGCACGGTCGAGCAAGAGTCCCGGGTGCACCGTCGAGCAAGAGTCCCGGGTGCACCGTCGAGCAAGAGTCCCGGGTGCACGGTCGAGCAAGAGTCCCGGGTGCACGGTCGAGCAAGTGTGACGGTCACCCGGTTGTGACACAACCGGGTGACGGTTGTGTGCACCGTCACCCATCCAGTTCCTGGCCAGACCTGATGGTTCCCACCCCGCTGAGAGCCTCACCTCACATCCTGCCTCTTCACCCCCCCCTGCTGCCTCTTCAATTCGGTCACCATCAAATATTAATTACACTTGTTACAGCACTATTTTTATTTTGGTAAGTAATTTTCAGATATTTTTGTGCATATTTGTTTTTTGCTCAGTTGTCGGGCCACGAAGCTTGCGCTCAACCTTATTTACCTACTCACACTACTCCACTGCTGACCTTCTCCAGGATCCAACCCACAACAGTTGCCTACCTCCTGGGTAACTATTTACTGTTAGGTGAGCAGAGAATTAGATGAATGGACACGTGCCCCCGTTTCCGTCCCGCCCGGCTATTGAACCCGGGTCTCATGGTTGAGTCAAGGTCGAGATCAGCAGCCTTCATCACATTTGACAATTTGCATTGACATTGTCAACCATTATGTTGAAATGTAATGTATCACATAAATTAAACGTCGCACTTGAAATAGTTGCGGAGACTTACAGCGCCAGTGGAGCACGCAGTGAGCGGGCGGTTGCTGACCTCAACGCCATGTCTGGGAGACTGTCGGTCACGTAACGCCACACTCTGGGGTACTCCTCCCGGTACGATAACTTGGGCACTACCGCCAGCTACGCTCTCCACCAATCACAGCTCTTGTTGCAGATGACGTCAATGATAATAGTCCAGATGTCTCTTGCTGATTTCATGTAGAATTACTTCGCAAAATCTCAAATTCGTCGGTTTGTATATTTTCACCATTAATTTAATATATGGAAAAATCTATATTAATTATGCAATATTCTGTAAACTGTATAATGTGGTGGCTGTATAATACAACCTGCCATTATACAAGAAATCTTAGGTCCAACTTGATGATACTGATGACAGGAAATATTGTCTTGCTCTGAAACAGTAAAGGTAATATGTGAGGTGTGGTGAGTATAATGCTGGTCATACGGGTGACCACAGGGCCAGCTAGCCCTCATATCAGGCTATCGACACCACACAGGATATGAACACGCCAAAATCAGCCTACAATATGTAAGTAATGATCAAAAGAAGGCACCAAGCCTGGAGACTGTTTCGTTTAGCACATACCATACTGACTGTAAGTATCTTTTTATGCGTCGGGTGAAAACAAACACTAGAAGATATAACTTGTTTTCAATTTAAATATTAATAATAAAATTTTTGCAACTGTAAGTTGCATGAGTGTTGCAACTGCAGTTGCTAGTACTGGCAACTGAAGCTGCCGGAATTTGTGCAGCTTCGAGGTTGCTAGTAAGTTGCAACTGCGAGTTGCAGGCTATGGTGTGCATGTGCAGGGATGCCTGTTAAGTAATGTAATGTAATTAAGTGACCTTAATACGTATTCTAGTAAGTAGGGGCATATGCACCCTACATAGTAGTTCGTAAATAAAGTGCACAAGGTTAGAGAATTCATCTCAGAATTCTAAGTGGTGCACTTACAGTAATGACGAAGGATGAATATCGTCTGTGCACAAGTAATCCTAAATAATTAACATTACTAATTACCAATAATTACTACTTACATATGTGTCTAACATTACATTACATGTGTAAATGATGAGACAAGCTGCATGTATACAGAAACATTAAAGAGTATGCATGATGAATGTTATACATCGTACAAAGATCCAGATTAAATAAGTAAAAAAAGTAGTGTCAAGCACACTGAGTTGTGCCGGTTGGGAGAGCCCCCCCCCCCCCCGCCCCACACGCCAGGCGGCTGGCGCAGTGGTAAAGCCCTCGCCCAGCACTTCATGGCGGCTAGTTTATTGTGCACCCCATACTCATCCTGAGAGTGGTAGCGCAAAAAGCATTACAGAGGGCACAAAAGATCTTTACCAGACATCACGGAAATTATTACATAAACATTGAATCTATCCTTCACACCTTATATTACAATGTCAGCTAGTACAGAGAATGTTCTATTTCAGAAGCTATATATATTTACAGTAATTATTATCTTACATGATAGGTCTGATCGCTAAGACATATTGTTCAACCCCCGACCAAGGTTGAACCAATTGTTCAAGTGGTTGGGCACCATTCCTTCCCATTATCCCAAATCCTATCCTGTCCCCTTCCAATGTTATAAAGTGGAGTCTCACCTGCGCTGCGTGCGTGTAGACGTGTTGCCTGACCGCTCCGGTATTTTGGGGTGTTGCCGTTTTCGACGGTAGGGGGTGAGGGTGTCTCTACCCTCCCTGCTGTTCCTGGTGGAGTGGACGTGGCGATGGGCGGCCATCTTCCACCTGTCGTGAGGGTGAACTCCATAGGTTTGGAGTTTACTGGCCATGCAGGTTACCCTCTTGTGGACTTGGTCTTGATGACATGCTCAGGGTCCCAGTCCAGGACGTCTACGGTGTCGAGCTGGTCACTACTCGTCATGTGATCATAAAGTTTGTGGGTGAGGCAGTGTACCGTGATTTTCTCCGAAGGTACGAGGGGCATACTTTGCAGCTGGCAGGACGGCAACGGGTCTGTGGCCATTTCGGACCACAGTGGTGCTGTGACATATGTGAGTCCATGGCGCCCCCATGGAGTTTCCTGAGACCCTCCTCCGGCGTTTCTTCCAGAGGTATGGCCCCATCGTCAGTGTGCGGATGAACTCGCTGTCTTCTGGAAGTATTCGTTGTGAAGACCACATTCGAACCCTCGGGATGCGACTGAGTCGGACATTCCGTCCTCTGTCCGGCTTTTAGGGTACTACGTGCGGGTGTTTTATGCCCGACAACCTCGTACTTGTTTCCGGTGAGGCTTGTTGGGGCATCAGGCTGCCGGTGCACTGCTGATCCGGTTGCTCCCGTAAATTTGTTCCGTGAAGAGGATTTTCCGCCGCTCCCTCTGGAGGAGGACTCCGGGGGTGAAGAGGTGAACGCCCGTTAGCTGATGAGGCTCCCCCAGCGTCGCCCGACGTTCCCCCGTGTTGTCGCAGACCTTCCTCCAGATGTTGTGGTGCTGTGGATGATTCTCCTACTCCTGTCATTGGCCCTGCTGCTTCCGTGGCCTTCCTGGTGCTCCCTGTGAGGCATCGCCGTCTGCTACCTCGTCTTCGGCTGCTGAGCCTGGCCCTGCATCCTCACCTCGGGTCCATACTATGCTGGGTGCTGGGGTGGCTGCGGAGCCTCCTGCTGTGTGCGTGGTCTGGTTCCCCCTGTGATAGAGGCTGCTGCCATTCTGCGTCGATTCGTCTGGCTAGTGGTCCCCGTGTTTCTGGGTCCTTTTCCGGCTCTGACGATATCCGACCGGAGCCCAAACGTTCTAGGCGTTCGTCTAGTGCCTGGGCCGAAGTTGGGGATTTCAGTGACTGTGGGTCTTTGGGTGTTAACGGTGTGGATCCGGATGCGTCGTTGTCTCCGCGGTTGGTGGTTGCGGAGGTACATGTGCCTGCTGGTGCTGGTGCCCGTGTCTTGGGTGTGGCTTCTGTTCCTTCCCCGCCAGGGGGCTCTCCGCAGTGGGGTGTGGTGGCTTCCGCTGACAAGGATAGTGCGGATGCTGGTGCCGGGTGTGGCCTGGTAGTGACTTTATGAAAGGATGCGCGCCGCCCTGGTTCCCTGCAGTCGTCTGGTGGTGTGCCCGTGGCCGCTGGTGCCCCTGTGGTGGTGCCCTCTGTCCAGCCCCCTACTGTGGGGTTGCGATTTGGGGACCTGGAGGCCGTGGTTGCCAAGTTTCTGCTGTCTGAAAGGCCGGAGGACTTTCATGATGGGCAGGTTCCCGGTGTATGGAGTAGGGTGGTGGTTACTCGCCTCCGGAGTGACACCGTCTGGGTTCCCTGTTTGCGGGTGTTTGTTGCCAGGGTTCCGGATGACATGGCGTCCCCGGTGGAGGGTCAAGCCTCTTGGAGGAGATGGCTACTTTGGGAGGCATTCAATGTGCGGTTCCCGGGCAAATATGTCAGCTGATTTCATGTTACTGTAGTGTTGTGTGCCCTTATGGCCTTTTGTTTGCCCTGTTGTATTATGTGCCCGTGCCTCTCCCTTATTTGTTGCGTGGCCGGTGTTTTGATGAGGGCGTTTTATTCCTGTATTTGCTTTTGTGTTGTTACTTTGCCATGTGTGTTCCACTAATGCATTGCTAGAATGTGTTGTTGTTGTTGTTTATTTTATTTTATTTTTTTTATTAGTATTATTATTTTTTTTTGGCTTGTTGTGTGCTGTGCGATTTTCTTGTTCTATTTCATGATGTCCTTTATGTTGTGTTTTGTTCTTGGTCCTTCAGGCCGGTGCTTGTTTGTTGTTGTGTATGTTACTATGTTTTGTTTTCTTGATTGCATGGATTGCTTGTTTGTTGCATTCCATGTTGTACTTGTTTGTTATTTTTGTTTTGTTTTTCTTTATGGTTTGTTATATATTGTGATTTTCTTGTTATGTTTCATGTTATACCTCTTGATGTTTGTTTTGTTTTAGAATGTTTTGTTTTGTAATGTTATTGTGCTTGCTTGTTTGACATTGTTTTCTATTTTGTGTATTGATGTATGCTGTGTTTCTCATTCATTTATCGTGTTTGTGATTTGTTGTACTGTGCTCTCGGCCCTTCTGGCCGGTGGTTTCTTGTTTTGTTTTGTTATGTTTTCTATGTTCTTTTCATGTTTTTATTGTATTTAACTTGCATGCTTGCATGTAAAAATAAGAAAAAAATAAAAAAGGGTTATAAAGTCGTAATGGCTTGGCGCTTTCCCCTGATAATTAAAAAAATAGAGCACTGGAGATATTACAGAGTCATAGGGGAGCTGCTGTTTATTATTAGTCTTCACAATACACTACTTTTTTCTTAATCTCATATGTCGTTTATCTACTGGAAGCGAAACATGTATACAGTGCAAGGATTTCAGGTATTTTATCATTGGTAATAAGATAGGTTGCCATATCATACAACGTGAATTTAGATTTAGCTTTAAATGGCTCAATTTTACTACAATGCAAGATATAGTGTTCGAGTGTGTGTCCCTGTCTTTGTCCACACACTTTACACTTTACTTCATCTAGATCCCTATACAAGCCACACTGCCAGAGATACTTGTAGCCAAGTCTTATTCGAGCTGTGACAACGTCTGTTAGTCTGGTGACTTTGTTACTTGCCCCATACACATGTTTTACTTCACACATTTTATTGTGATATATAATGGACCTGCTAGTTCCAGTTTGCTCTCTTCAAATCCATCCAGGAGTTCTCGTCTAATGACACTTTTAAGGGACCTATTTGATAACTCAAGATTCCGTTCAATGCTGTCTTTATTTACTGCAACCTTAGCAAGGGCGTCAACTTTATCATGTTCCTGCAGGCCAATGTGAGAAGGAATCCACACCATTTTTATATTTACCCTCTTGCTAAGTATTCTTATAACTCTAATTGACTTCTGAGACAAGCACGTTATTACTTGATTGCAAACTATTTATTGCTAGTAGTGAGGAAAGGGAGTCGGAAATAATTAAGCTGTCTACTCCAGTGTTGTTAATAATTTCGAGTGCTACACTTCACGAGCGCTTTATCCTGGGTTCGTATCCTGGCCGGGGAGGATTGACTGGGCATCAATCCTTAACTGTAGCCTCGGCTCATCCAGCAGTGAATGGGTTCCTGCTTGTTAACGATTTGGCAGGTCGTATTCCTGGGAAAATAAGGATTAAGGACTTGCCCGAAACGCTTTGCGTGCTTGTGGCTTTACAAGAATGTAAGAACTCTGGATATATAAATCTACATAAATAAAAATGGAAATGTTCGTTTGTTCAAAATCGCTAATCTCCGAAAGTTCTTCACTAATTGCTTTGAAATTTTCACACAATGTTCCATTCGCATCCGAGCAGGTTTTTATATACATACTATATAGATGTCACGTCTGTGACGGTAAAAAAAAAAAAAAATTCTGAAAAACTGTGCTTTTCATGTGTTTTACATGTGAGGGAAATCTTCGAAACCTCTTTACCAATTGCTTTGAAATTTTGACACAACGTTGCATTCGAATAGGCACGTCTTTTTATATATCTACTATATACATGCCTCACCTGTGACAGGAAAAAACATGATTTTTTTTAAACAGCGCCATCTGTTGGACATAAGAGTAACACGCTGTAATCTCCGAAAGTTCTTCACTGATTGCATTGAAATTTAGACACAACGTTGCATTTGAAGAGCGTGTCTTTTTATATACCTACTATATAGATGCTACCCCCTGTGGACAGGTAAAAACATGCGTTTTTGGAAAACAGCACCATCTATTGCACAAAATGGCAACATGCACACTATACTAAATATGTCACAAATTCCATTTCAATGTTTCCGATTCCATTGATAAATTTTATTTTCATAGATCTCGATTTTTATATTTTTAGTGAATTTTTTGTGCCATTGTGTTGGAGTTGAGCTGTGTTGTTTACCATACCTTCATTTCGTAAGTATAAGTATAGATGCCACACCTGTGACAGGTAAAACTATGCTTTTCTTGAAAAACAGTGTCATCTGTTGCATGTAAGAGCAACACACATACTATATTAGATATGTTACAATTTCATTTCAATGTTTCTGATTGGATTGATAAATTGAATTTTAATAGATTTTGATTTATTTTCATTTTGATTTATTATTTTGTGTGAATTGTGTTGGAATTTTGGTATTGTATATAGCTGAGTAGTCTTGTAGTAAGGTTGATGTAAAGTCATTCCTGGTTACTGACTTTATACTTATAAACGATTACATGACTAGAGCTCCCAAGCTTGGCAGGCGTCCTGTGCTTTGTTTTACCTTCTCTCCTATGGCGTTCAGCCGCCGCCGCACATAGAAAACGGATGGTACCATTTTCTGTGAAATGACATCCCTCCTTTTCTTAAAAAAGAATGAATACAGTATGTCTACCATGCTTGGTGCACAAAGCAAAGTTATTGAACACAAAGTAAGTTATTAACATATCAAGAGATATTGCATATATTTAACATTAATTAAGACACAAAGAATTTAAACAATCTTTACCACAAAGGATTTCAATGTTACAAATACATATGCAATGTTAAACAAACATGAAAGAAACTGTAATACAAAGTTACAAAATATTGAATGAGAGATCTGCATTATTCAAACCAATATTAATTTAGTTCAGCATAACAAGTAAATACTTTGCATTACATGGGAACACAATTAATCATCATATCGTGTAGGGTCCTCTTTTCACACAAGTCCTCTCATCACACAGTCCCTCTCCTCACACATGTCCTCTCCTCACAATTCACTGTCCTCTCCTCCACAGTCCTCTCCTCACACATGTCCTCTCCTCACACATGTCCTCTCCTCACACATGTCCTCTCCTCACCAGTCCTCTCCTCACACAGTCCTCTCCTCACACATGTCCTCTCCTCACACCAGTCCTCTCCTCACACATTCGTCCTCTCCTCACACATGTCCTCTCCTCACACAGTCCTCTCCTACCTTCTCACACAAGTCCTCTCCTCACACAGTCCTCTCCTCACACACTGTCCTCTCCTCACACACTGTCCTCTCCTCACACATGTCCTCTCTCTCACACAAGTCCTCTCCTCACACATGTCCTCACACATGTCCTCTCCTCATCACAGTCCTCTCCTCACACAGTCCTCTCCTCACACAGTCCTCTCCTCACACAAGTCCTCTCCTCACACAGTCCTCTCCTCACACAAGTCCTCTCCTCACACAGTCCTCTCCTCACACAAGTCCTCTCCTCACACATGTCCTACTCCTCACACATGTCCTCTCCTCACAGTCCTCTCCTCACACAAGTCCTCTCCTCACACATGTCCTCTCCTCACACAGTCCTCTCCTCACACCAGTCCTCTCCTCACACAAGTCCTCTCACACAGTCTTCTCCTCACACAAGTCCTCTCCTCACACAAGTCCTCTCCTCACACAGTCCTCTCCTCACACAAGTCCTCTCACACAGTCCTCTCCTCACACAAGTCCTCTCCTCACACAAGTCCTCTCCTCACACAAGTCCTCGAGGTATGACTCACACTTAATAGTCTTCGACTATTAAGACTACTCAATAGCTCGGTCAAGAGAGCGTCGACCTCACACGTGGGGTCCGGGTTCGAATCTCCTAGAGCCCAGGTAAATGGAATGTTTATTTCCACGGAAGTGTATAGGACAATTTATATATAATTTCTGTATGTCCGTAGTAGGAGAGCAGACGCTTAGGGCTAGTCTCACCCAACTTTCCCAGATGACACATGGGGGGTATGTGAGTGACATAGGCCAGTGGGGGGTCGACCCATTAGAACACC
>WNGS01001849.1:13516-25708 GCA_020271785.1 Procambarus virginalis
CGTTTAGGACGAGAGTCCTTGAGTACAAGATTATCCCTCGATGATGCTCTATTGTTCATCTTGTTATAACTCATTTTTTTCTTTTTTCTTTTCCCCCCCCCAACCCTGAGAGTTTCACACAGTGTGAAATAGGTAAGATGTTTTCTACAGTTTTATCACTTTTTAGTACTCTGTAATATGCAATTTTGTAAAAGAGAAGGGAGAGGTGAGGAAAGAATTGGAAGAGAAAGAGAGAAGAGACAAGAAAAAAAGAAAGGGAAGGGAGAATGAGAGGGGGGGAGAGGAAGGAAAGCGAGAGTGGGGAAGGAGAATGAGAAAAGAAAGAAAGAGGGGAGGGAGAGAGGGGGGGGGTAATGTAAATGCTGGCAAAGTGCACAAGCAAGCACCTCCCTCGTCTTACCTCCGTCCCTCACCTTACACTCTAAACACTGCCATCACACTATTTCATTTATTTGGCTACAGGAAGCCACTGGACAATGTGGATTTTGATGTTATTATTATTCAGTGCGGCGACAGGTGCCCTAACTCTGAGACACCTGTCATGCCCTCACTACACTCACCAGGAGGCTGTCACACCCTCACTACACTCACCAGGAGGTTGTCACACCCTTACTACACTCACCAGGAGGTTGTCACACCCTCACTACACTCACCAGGAGGCTGTCACACCCTCACTACACTCACCAGGAGGTTGTCACACCCTCACTACACTCACCAGGAGGTTGTCACACCCTCACTACACTCACCAGGAGGTTGTCACACCCTCACTACACTCACCAGGAGGTTGTCACCCTTACTACACTCACCAGGAGGTTGTCACACCCTCACTACACTCACCAGGAGGCTGTCACACCCTCACTACACTCACCAGGAGGTGTCACACCCTCACTACACTCACCAGGAGGCTGTCACACCCTCACTACACTCACCAGGAGGTTGTCACACCCTCACTACACTCACCAGGAGGTTGTCACACCCTCACTACACTCACCAGGAGGTTGTCACACCCTTACACACTCACCAGGAGGTTGTCACCCTCACTACACTCACCAGGAGGCTGTCACACCCTCACTACACTCACCAGGAGGTTGTCACACCCTCACTACACTCACCAGGAGGTTGTCACACCCTCACTACACTCACCAGGAGGTTGTCACACCCTCACCCCTAGTAACTGGAGGCTCCTGTAACAAGTGTCTGTCTTAATCTAACTTGCATGAACACCACAAAACTTGGAGGAGGATAATTTAACAATGAATTAACTCAGGCAATGAAACAAGAGAATGGCGATTGGACTGGCTACTATACCAGTAAGCCAGATAAACTAGCAATTAATACTCAAAGATCTTTGTAATTAGTTGCCTTGAGTTTATTATTGGTAGTACTCTTAAAGACGAGACCAAATTATAAATTAAATAACAGCAGCCAACACTGAACGAATATTTTACGTCAGTGTTCACACTGCAAAGATTAGACAATATCAGAATACCCACACGAATGTTTGGAGCAGGGAAGAGAATGAATTAAGGGTTACTTCCATAATGTCTCAAACAATCAGCAAGAGGATATACCAATTATAGGACTTAAAGCCCCAGGTGTGGACAGCATTCATTTCAAAGTCGTTAAAGAACTGGCAGGTGAACTGTGTTCTCCACTGAAACTCCTTTTCAGAAGATATCTGAACGCAGGAACAGCTCCCCCCTACACTGGAAATACACAAACGTCAGCCCCATCTTCAGAGTGACGAGCTCGACAGAAAACGACTGACCAGCCTAACCTCTCATACCTGCAAGCTCATGGAGTAAATGGTAAAAGGGAATCATTCACCATCTCTCAGTGCACATCCTAGTAAACTCAACGCAACGTGGTTATGTTAAAGATCAATCCCGTCTTACTAATCTGTGTACTTTCTTGGAGAAGGTAACTAGCTTTTCAGGCAACTTTTGTTTTTACTTTTGTAGTACAGTTGGGTTCGTTCTCGGCTCACAGTCCTGCGTTGTGGCTTGTTGAGCTTGAAACCGTTGCTCCTTGTTTGTTTTACATTTAACCTTCTGAAGATATCCGGATCAACATCCTCCAATCAGTAATCCATCCTCCAATTCAGTAATTAGGAATCCACCAGTATTTTAAAAGTTTCAATGAGATCTGCCCTGTCATGCTTGGTTTGTAGTGTTGTTAGCCCTGTGACTTTCAAGCGTTTCTAATAAGAGAGATGACTTAGCTCTGGAATTATTTTGTTGTCCGATGTTGTACCTCCAGAGCAGCTATGTCCTTCTGAAAATGAGGTCTCCATGATTCGATACACTAATCTAAGTGAGGGCGCACCAGAGATTTATACAGTTGAACCATTACCTTCTTTTCCTTATAATCAAAAGTACGCTTGATTATCATAACAGTTTAGTTAGCTTTTCTGACTGCTGCACCCACCTATTGTGCAACTTTTAATGAGTGGAGGATCTTGACTTCAAGGTCCGTTTCTTCATCAATCTGTTGTAATGTAATGTTATTAATTTTGTAGTCGTGGCGTGGGTTGTTATGCCGCACATGCAAGGTCTTGCATTTGTCAATATTAAAGGGCATTTGTCAGTCTCCTGACCATTTGTGGAGTTCATATAGATCTCTTTGTAAGGCTTCAATATCATTATAATTTCCCACTTTACCATAAATCTTTGTGTCGTCTGAAAATTTGATGACGTGGTTTGTAATATTCTCGCCTATGTCATTGAGGTACTTGACAAAAAGAGTTGGTTCCAAAATGGACCCTTGTGGCACCCCACTAATCACATTTCTCCATTCAGATTCGTTAGCAATTAGCACGATCCTTTGTTTTATTTCCTACAGCCATTGTTTTATCCATTCTAATATTTTACCATTTACTCCATGGGCCTGTAATTTCCTTGCCAGTCTTTCATGTAGCACCTTATCGAAAGCTTTAGCAAAATCAAGTATACTACATCAGCCGGAAGGCCTTTGAGTAGCTGGTTACCGTCTCCAAAAATGTGAGCAAATTTGTCAGGCAGGATCTGATTCAAACAAATCCATGTTGTGTCGACTGTACAAGGTTGTTCACTGAAAGATTGTGAATGTTATGAGGATTCTCTCAATGACTTGCAGATGTGTGATGTCAAGCTAAAGAGCCAGTAGTTTTCTGATGAGCTCTTTCTGCCTTTTTGGAAAATATGGGTAACATTTGAATATATATACATACACTGGCTGCCTGTCCCCCCGAAAAAACGAGTTATTATACAAGAACGTCTCTAAGACCAAACAAGAGACCACATCTAAGACTGGTAAGGAAACCACAGCACACGGAATAAATGTTAAGGTACTTGAATGGATTAAACAATGGTTAATGTAAAGAAAGCAATGAGTCGTAGTAAATGAAAACGAATCTGAGAAAATAATGTAGCAAGTCGGGCACCTCAAAGGTCCACCTTGGGGCCAACCCTTATTGCTATATACATAGTAATGACAGATGAGAATATTACACACCACATCATCAGATTTTCAGATGACACTAATATTTATGATAAAGTAAAACGCGAAATTAATATTGAGGTCTAACAAATGTGCATGAACTCCACAAATGGTTAGAAGACTGGCTCATTAATACTGAGAAATGCAAGACCTTGCAAGTAGGTTATAACAATACACACACCACAACTATCACATCAGCAACACTACCATACAGCAGGTTAAAGAAAAAGACCTGGCTTAACCAATGAAGTTTGGGGTTCAGTTGCTGATCTCATTATGTGCGTCTGTACCCTTCACTACAGTATGGGTATGGAGTGCATATTAAATAAACTAAACTAAGCTTATACTCCAACCAACACTCTTAAGAACATATCTAGTAAACAATGTATACCTAAGCAACAGAATGTTTGTGTTCGAGGTTGGAGGCCAGACACTAGAGCCTCACCCAACCTTCACACAGGAAGCATGTGTGAAGGTTGGCGAGTGTCACAGGCCACTCGGGGTCGCCTACAGTATAACTCTAGGAAATATCAGCATCTAGCCTCATCCCCATTATTGGTTCGATTTAGATATCACCCACCGTTCAGAGAGGACAGCACAAGAGCAGGTGGTGCAATTCTGTACGTGAAAGTAGATTTGAATGCAACCACCAATGAGGAATTACACACTATGGGATCCTCAACATCTATACCAGATGAAAATGGTTCTAAACAGAGTGGAAGGATGCTACAGGGCCGACACAGCAACAGCAGAGGAAGTTGATCACATTTGCATAATGTGATCATTGCAGCAGCAGAAACTGAGGCCATAGTAATGGGGGACTTTAATAACGAGACAATAGATTGGTTGACTTAACACCACAAGCAGACCGAGAACAATTTCTTGACTTGGTACAGGACTCCTTTGTCATACAGCACGTGACAGTCCACCCGAGATAACAGCATTCTAGACCTTGTGCTAACGTAAATAATATTAATAAATTATTATTATTATTATTGTTTTGCTTGAGAGGGGTAGAGCCGCTCATATATATTGGCTTTCAAATATTTTAGACAAGGGGGGGAGTGGGAGGCGATTGATTGGTAGATAACAGGAAATGTGCTCAACCATTTATGTCTCGTCCAGGACATGGACTTTGCTAATGACTTTTGATAAGATACTACATGAAAGACTAACCAAAAAATTACAAGCTCACGGTATAAATTGTAGAATACCAGAATGAATTATACAATGGTTAAAAAAAAGAAAGCAAAGGTCGTCTTCAACAGAAATGAATCTGACTGGAGAAATGTGGTGAGTGGGGTACCTCAGGGGTCCATTTTGGAGCCAACCCTTTTTATTGTCATATACATCAATCACACAGATAAGAATATTACAAACCACACCATTCAATTTTCAGACGACACTAAGATTCATGGTAAAGTAGGAAGTGACAATGATATTGAGACCTATAGAAAGGAATCTACAAGAACTTCAGAAATGGTTAAAAAACTTAAGTGCTTCTTAATAACGAAAAATGCAAGACCATGCAAGTGGGATATAACAATGCACAACACAACTCCCAAATTAACAACATTACCTTGCAGCAGATTGACGAAGAAAGATTCTCGAGTCAGAATCCACCAATCACTGAAAGTTGCACAAGTGAGAGCTGCAGTTAAAAAAGCATACCGAACCCTAGGAACAGTCAAACGAAATTTTGACCTCAAGGAAAAGAAGGTAGACATACAAATGTATAAATCTCTGGTGGGCCCTCACTTGAATTATTGTATCGAGGCATTGAGACTTCATCTCCAGAAAGACATAGCTGCATGGAGAAAGGTCAATGCCGGGGGACTAAAATCATTTCAGAAACAAGTCAACTCTCATACCAGGAACGGTTGAGGGCCACAGGGCTGACAACACTGCACACCAGACATGACAACCTAGCGAATCTCAACGAAACTTTTACAATATTGAACAATTGGAAGATGTTGGTCCAGACAACTTCTTCAAAATATCAGATGTAACACAAACAAGGAGCAACGGTGTGAAGCTCAACAAGCCACAGAGCAGGACGATAAACAAATACTTTTTCACTCTCAGGGTTATAAACCCGTGGAACTGCCTACCCACCGAAGCCGTAAATGGCAAAATTGTGCTGAAGTTAAAAAACCAACATGACAAAATTATCAGGACAAATGGGGGACCTTTGACAAGCCGCCGGCTCTTGTCCTCGTCGAGGCTACTCAGTGGCCCTCAGATAAATTCAGGTAAAATATTTTTTCTGAAAGGGGAAAAGGGGAGAGGCGGGATGTTTGAAGAAAGTGAGAGTGAGGAGTAGAGAGGTGGACAGGGGGAAGAAGGGAGGAGATGGGAGTGGTGAGAGGAGAGGTGTTGGAGAAAGGAGAGGGGAGATAAAGAGATAAACGAAACAGACTGAGAAAAAGGAAGTGTGTTTAGTTCATTTATTATGCACCCCATACCCATCTTGTGGGCAGTAGTGGAAAGGGTTACAGAGGCACATAATGGGCTCAGGGACTGAACCCCACAATTCATTTAGATAAGCAAGTTACAATCTTGATGAGCTAGTTACAAAATTCAATAATCATCGTCACATCAACAATGGGTTCGAGATCAACCATAAATACAGTTTCTAAATTAAGCAACTGACATATGTGGAGAGCTGAGAGCTAGTGTCACAATTGATATGTTTGTCCTGCACACCGCCCCCCCCCCCTCCAGTGGGCAGCGGTGGATAGGTTACAATCACTTAGTTACTACCTACAAGGAAGAGAGAGAGACCCGGTGTGGTAATATTGCATTATCCTGCCAGCAGTTGCCTGCAACGCCGCCAGTGTGCGTACGGCAGACGCTTCACAAAGCTGTGGGACTCTGGCAGCACGAGAACATGCATACAGGGTCTGTGTGCACGGTCGAGCAAGTCCCGGGTGCACGGTCGAGCAAGTCCCGGGTGCACGGTCGAGCAAGTCCCGGGTGCACGGTCGAGCAAGTCCCGGGTTGTGTGCACCGTCACCCATCCAGTTCCTGGCCAGACCTGATGGTTCCCACCCCGCTGAGAGCCTCACCTCACATCCTGCTCGCCTCTTCAATTCGGGTCACCATCAAATATTAATTACACTTGTCACAGCACTATTTTTATTTTGGTAAGTAATCTTTTCAGAATATTTTGTGCATATTTGTTTTTGCCCAGTTATCGGGGCCACGAAGCTTGCGCTCAACCTTATTTACCTAGGTCACACTACTCCAACTGCTGACCTTCTCCAGGATCCAACCCACAACAGTTGCCTACCTCCTGGGTAACTATTTACTGTTAGGTGAACAGAGAATTTAGATGAACGGACACGTGCCAACCGTTTCCGTCCCGCCCGGCTATTGAACCCGGGTCTCATGGTTGAGTCAAGGTCGAGATCAGCAGCCTTCATCACATTTGACAATTTGCATTGACATTGTCAACCCATTATGTTGAAATGTAATGTATCACATAAATTAAACGTCGCACTTGAAATAAGTTGGCGGAGACTTACAGCGCCAGTGGAGCACGCAGTGAGCAGGCGGTTGCTGACCTCAACGCCATGTCTGGGAGACTGTCGGTCACGTAACGCCACACTCTGGGGTACTCCTCCCGGTACGATAACTTGGGCACTACCCGCCAGCTACGCTCTCCACCAATCACAGCTCTTGTTGCAGATGACGTCAATGATAATAGTCCAGATGTCTCTTGCTGATTTTCATGTTAGAGGAATTAACTTCGCAAAATCTCAAATTCGTCGGTTGTATATTTCAACCATTAATTTAATATATGGAAAAATCTATATTAATTATTGCAATATTCTGTAACTGTATAATGTGGTGGCTGTATAATACAACCTGCCATTATACAAGAAATCTTAGGTCCAACTGATGATACTGATGACAGGAAATATTGTCTTGCTCTGAAACAGTGAAGGTAATATGTGAGGTGTGGTGAGTATAATGCTGGTCATACGGGTGACCACAGGGCCAGCCTAGCCCTCATATCAGGCTATCGACACGACACAGGATATGAAAACACGCCAAAATCAGCCTACAATATGTAAGTAATGATCAAAAGAAGGCACCAAGCCTGGAGACTGTTTAGTTTAGCACATACCATACTGACTGTAAGTATCTTTTTTATGCGTCGGGTGAAACAAAACACCATAGAAGATATAACTTGTTATTCAATTTAAATATTAATAATAAAATATTTGCAACTGTCAGTTGCATGAGTGTTGCAACTGCAGTTGCTAGTAACTGGCAACTGAAGCTGCCGGAATTTGTGCAGCTTCGCGGTTGCTAGTAAGTGCAACTGCGAGTTGCAGGCTATGGTGTGCATGTGCAGGGATGCCTGTTAAGTAATGTAATGTAATGTAATTAAGTGACCTTAATACGTATTCTATGTAAGTAGGGGCATATGCACCCATACATAGTAGTTCGTAAATAAAGTACACAAGGTTAGAGAATTCATCTCAGAATTCTAAGTGGTGCACTTAACAGTAATGACGAAGGATGAATATCGTCTGTGCACAAGTAATCCTAAATAATTAACATTACTAATTACCAATAATTAGCCACTTACATATGTGTCTAACATTACATTACATGTGTAAATGATGAGACAAGCTGCATGTATACAGAAACATTAAAGAGTATGCATGATGAATGTGTATACATGCGTACAAAGATCCAGATTAAAAGAAGTAAAAAAGTAGTGTCAAGCACACTGAGTTGTGCCGGTTGGGAGAGCCCCCCCCCCCCCCCCCCGCCCCACACGCCAGGCCGGCTGGCGCAGTGGAAAGCCCTCGCCCAGCACTTCATGGCGGCTAGTTTATTGTGCACCCCATACTCATCCTGAGAGTGGTAGCGCAAAAAGCATTACAGAGGGCACAAAAGATCTTACCAGACATCAACGGAAATTATTACATAACAATTTAATCTATCTTCACACCTTATAATTACAATGTCAACTAGTTACAGAGAATGTTCTATTTCAAAGCTATATATTTACAGTAAATTATTATACATTAATGATAGGTCTGATCGCTAATAAATAATTGTTCAACCCCCGACCAAGGTTGAACCAATTGTTCAAGTGGTTGGGCACCATTCCTTCCATTATCCCAAATCCTTATCCTGTCCCCTCCAAGTGTTATAAAGTGGAGTCTCACCTGCGCTGCCATGCGGTGTAGACGTGTCGCCTGACCGCTCGGTAGTTTGGGGTTGTTGCCGTTTTCGACGGTAGGGGGGTGAGGGTGTCTCTACCCTCCCTGCTGTTCCTGGTGGAGTGGACGTGGCGATGGGCGGCATCTTCCCCTGTCGTGAGGGTGAACTCCATAGGTTTGGAGTTTACTGGCCATGCAGGTTACCCTTTGTGAACTTGGTCTTGAGTGACATGCTCAGGGTCCAGTCCAGGACGTCTACGGTGTCGAGCTGGTCACTACTCGTCGTGTGATCATAAAGTTTGTGGGTGAGGCAGTGTACCGTGATTTTCTCCGAGGTACGAGGGGCACTTTGCAGCTGCAGGACGGCAACGGGTCTGTGGCCATTTCGGACCGCAGTGGTGCTGTGACATATGTGAGTGTCCATGGTGCCCCCATGGAGTTTCCTGAGACCCTCCTCCGCGTTTCTTCCAGAGGTATGGCCCATCGTCAGTGTGCGGATGAACTCGCTGTCTTCTGGGAAGTATTCGGTGTGAAGACCAACATTCGAACCCTCGGGATGCGACTGAGATCGGACATTCCGTCCTCTGTCGGCTTTTAGGGTACTACGTGAGGGTGTTTTATGCCCGACAACCCGTACTTGTTTCCGGTGAGGCTTGTTGGGCATCAGGCTGCCGGGGCACTGCTGATCCGGTTGCTCCCGTAAATTTGTTTTGTGAAGAGGATTTCCCGCCGCTCCCTCTGGAGGAGGACTCCGGGGGTGAGGAGGTGAACGTCCCGTTAGCTGATGAGGCTCCCTCAGCATGCCCGACGTTCCCCAGGTTGTCGCAGACCCTCCTCGGATGTTGTGGTGCTGTCGGATATTCTCCTACTCCTGTCATTGGCCCTGCTGTCACCCTTGATGAAAAGGACCAGAGCAACCTCTCAAGCTGCGTCGACGAGGTGCGAGAGGGGAGCGCAAGGGCCGGGGTCTCGAGCAAAGTGCTTGTGGACACAAGACCCGGCCGGGGGTTGGGTTCCAGGGGGCCCCTAGACTGGGTCTCCTAAGGGTTATCCCAGGCAGGGCACTGCTAACGTGGCGCCCCAAACTAACCAGGCAAACTGCTAAAGCTGAACCCCCGGAACGTGTACACCTGGGAGGGCGAAGTCAGGGGGTGCCCCCAACAAAAACGACCTCAATATAAGGGGGGGTGGCACAAGGCAGATCCCCTCTACAGGCAAAAACAAAATATAAAAGAAAAACCACACAAGTGGACAACGTACCCAGAGGGAACAGTGCCGGCCGCTGTCATAGGTGAAAACTATCTACTCAGTACCCTGCGCCCCACCAGTGCTATAACTACTCCACTTAACCCAAGGTAAACAAGGGAGGCAAACTCCCAAACACTCGGGGCGGCCAAACCCCAAGCCGCGAAAAGCCACAGAGGTAGAACCCAAGGTGACTTGTGGAGGCAACCCCAAGACCCCAAGGGCGGTACTTACAGGTCACTCAGGGAAGGTGACCCTATGCACATGCATCCCGAGTACCTGAGAATACTACTCCCAGCTCACAAGACCACCGTAAGATCAGCACTGCAAACAAGTCACCGCACTGAAACAAGACCGGAGCTGGAACCACACGACCGTGCATGATCCCATCAGCCAGGGAACTTGTGCGGGGAGTTGCCGGCACGGGGGTCTGGGGCCCCCTTACCTCCTCCCGGGGAGGGGGGAGCTGTGCAGACATGCCGCGCCTGGTGACGTCATGCTTGTTAGTTCGTTTCCCTGGGGGAGTTCTGTCCACTCTTTTGTCAATTTTTGTTGTTAACCAGAATAGGGGTTTGTGTTGGGTCGCTTACCCTTTCTGGTGCCTGTCCTGATGTCGATGGGCAGATATAGAATGCTCCAATCCCATGTGCATTTCTATGGGCCAATGCTCCCCATGCCTCTCTGAGGGGGCCAGGTCTGGCTCGTGGTTCCCCGGTAGGCCTAAGAACTCCACCCACATCGACTGATGCAAAAATAGGTTAGGGTATACATATCAGCCATGGGCAAGCTCCGGGCAGCCGATGGGGCTCCCCCCAGAAAAACATGTTTTACCTGTCACAGGTGTGGCTCTATATAGTAGGTATATAAAAAACGCCCATCTTCGAATGGAACTTTGTATCAGAATTTCAAAGCAATGGTGAAGAACTCTGTTGAGATACAGCATGTATTGCGCTTCCGTTCAACAGCTGGCACTGATTTAACAAAAAAAAAACAGTTTTTTTTACCCTCACATGTGAGACATGTATATAGTAAGTCTATAAAACATGCGCCTATTCATATGCCAAACATTGTTTAAAAATTTCAAAGCACATCGGTTAAAGAGGTTTAGAAGATTTCTTTCTTTCACATGAAAACACAGTTTAAAAAAAAACGTGTTTGTTCCATCACAGACGTGATATTAATATAGTATGTATATAAAACCAGGCTTCGGATGCAAATGGAGCATTGCGTGAAAAGACCAATCGGTAAAGAACTTTTCGAGATCAGAGATTGGAACAAACCGAACATTTCCATTTTTATTTATATGGATTATTATATCTTCGTGTTGTATTTTATATATATATGCATGTATAATATTATACTGTGGGTCTTATATTCTAGTGCAGTGAGCATCTTGTGTTTCTCAAGATTTATGATATGTTATATTTTTAGTTTAATGGGTTAAATGTTTGAACTCGATATTGGCAGTTAAATTTTGGGAATTGGTACTGATGTAGCCCCCTCCGGTGGCTGAGACGGCGTCACTGGCCTGTGGGACCAATATAACCAATATATATTGGTCTAAGGACCTTGTATCAGTATTTATGTAAGTCAAGTGTATTACTAAGGTGATGATCAGGATTAATATTTTATTTCATGTTTGGATCTTTTTGGAATAGTGTGGTGACTAATTTTTGTATTAAGCAGATTCTGACTGCACCTTGCCCGTTTCTAGTGGACTTTGTTGTGGGCAGCTGAAGGAACATGATGGGATTTTGGATCTGCCTTATTGAAAGTTGACTAGCTCCCCCCCCCTTCCACTTATTGATAATTAATCTGTCCCCCGCACCTTGTTCAAAACATAGCCAGCAAGGAACTAGTGTACCACTGCGCTAGGTTGGAGTACCGTGCACAGTAGCGACCTTAATTAGTGCAATGTGATTTTTGTTCTAAAAGGAATTGTATGAGTGTGCTGGCTGCTCAGAGCACTGAAGGAGACTATACTGAATACTTCATACCTAAGACTCTTCTACAAAATTAGATGTATTACCACGGCCACATCACTGTGAAAAGGTAACTGAGGACAGGCAGGACAGAAGCACAAACCAGTGAAAGCTGTATGATGGTACAGTGCGGTTGGAGTTGGCAATCCTTATCATTATGGAAGAAAAGATGGTGGCCACAGGAGAGGATCAGTAATAGCAAGAACTTCGTCTTTGATACAAATCTCAATGGCGATTGGGATGAAAACTAACAAGCTGAGCAGCAAAGTTTGCAGAATTGTGGCGAGTAGTGGCGGACACCACCT
>WNGS01001851.1:7824-21573 GCA_020271785.1 Procambarus virginalis
GGGTGGTTGTCAACAATTTCAAATTATTTACAATTTGTAACTTGTGTAAACGCTTGCCTGCTCATAGAGACTCATATATTTCATGAGAATGTACTTTGAAGCTATTTATCACATAGGGAACCATCATATAACGAACCTGGTGAAACTGCAAGTATGAGCTGTAATCCTTCCTCAGCTCAGTTGTAACCTACTCCTAGAGACCCATTTATTTCATGAGTCATGCATCAATCGGAATAATCTTTACTCATTAACAACATTAGATAACAATCATATAAGGAAGAGGATGAGCCTGTAGCCAACTGTGTGTCAGAGTCTTCATGTGATCAGTTGACCTGATCTCCCTTGTATCAACCTGTTGAGTGAACAAGTTCCAGATGCAAGTCAGTCTAGGAATGAATGCTTGTTTATAGAGTGATGTTCTTGAGAAAGGCACTTCCAGCATGTGATTGTTGAATGTGCTAAAGGTTCCCACCTTTAGCACTATAGGAGAGCCTATAGTGCTAAAGGTGGGAACTACTGGTACTCCACGGAGTTGGGCCAGGTGCGGAACTTTGAGGAAGTTGGCCTTGTACATAACAGTAAGACCAACAACGTCCCGACGGTGTTGCAGGCTCTGATGTTCAGACTGTTCCCACCAGACTTGGTCAAGACTAGAGATAAGCCTTTTTGCCCGTCTCTCTCCACTTTGTCCAACAGTCTGATGAATAATGAGGGGCAGGCGATCCAGGAAAGAGGTGCATACTCTAGATGAGAGCAAACTTATGCTTCATATAAGGTTTTGCAGCTTTCGCTGTCAAGAAGGTGTGAGATGCGCCGTAGGGCTGTAAGTTTCCTGGCTGCCTGTTGAGCTACGTTAAGAACATGAAGCTTCATTGTCATTGAAGAGTCGAACTTCATCTCCAAGATGTCAACTTCATCTGTGAACTCCAGGGTTTTGCCGCCCATTTGCAAGCCTGTCCGATTTGCCACGTGCAGTCTAGTTATCATCAACACTTAAGTCTTCTTAGCCGCAAATGTGACTTGCCATCTCCTACCTTGAGGTTACCTTGAGATAATTTCGGGGCTTAGCGTTCCCGCGGCCCGGTCTTCGACCAGGCCTTCTAGTTGCTGGACTGGTCAACCAGGCTGATGGACGCGGCTGCTCGCAGCCTGACGTATGAGTCAAAGCTTGGTTGATCAGGTATCCTTTGGTGAGGCATATCCAGTTCTCTCTTGAACACTGTGAGGGGTCGGCCAGTTATGCCCCTTATGTGTAGCGGAAGCGTGTTGAACAGTCTCGGGCCTCTGATGTTGATAGAGTTCTCTCTCAGAGTACCTGTTGCACTTCTGCTCTTCAACGGGGGTATTCTGCACATCCTGCCATGCCTCCTGGTCTCATGTGGTGTTATTTCTGTGCAGGTTTGGGACCAGCCCCTCTTCTATTTTCCACGTGTAAACTATTATGTATCTCTCCCGCCTGCGCTCAAGAGAATACAGATTTAGGCATTTTAGTCGGTCCCAATAGTTTAGATGTTTTACTGAGTGGATTCTAGCTGTAAAGGATCTCTGCACGCTCTCCAGGTGAGCAATTTCTCCAGCTTTGAAAGGGGCTGTCATTGTGCAGCAGTACTCCACTCTAGAGAGCACTAGCATCTTGAAAAGTATCATCATCGGTATGGCATCTCTGGTGTGAAAAGTTCTTGTTATCCAACCTGTCATTTTTCTTGCAGTTGTGACGGCTACTTTATTGTGTTCTTTAAAGGTAAGGTCTTCCGACATGAGTACAACCCTTTACACTACCCTTTCGTCCTATGTTATGATTTGACTTCATTTTGTATGTGGTTTCCGTTTTTATATTTTCATTTTTTCCATAGCGCATGAGCTGGAACTTATCTTCGTTAAACACCATATTATTTTCTTTAGCCCATAGAAAGACCTGAATTACATTTGATTGAAAGTTTGCCGTGTTCACTCCTGCCCCAGGTAGAAATCGCTGAAAGTGGGTGATTGATGATTCTTGCAGCAGTTGGCATTTCTTTCTTTCTTTCTGTATGTGAAGGTTCGAGTGCAGTCATCAGCTTAGGCTTGAGCTTCAGGAATGATATGAAGTAGATCGTTGAAATAAACATTCTACAGCAGAGAGCCAAGCATACCACCCTGTGGAACACTGGCACCAATTGGATGGTTATCGGATTCTGCTCCATAGAGGACTACCTTTAGAGTCAGCTCCTGAAAGTAATCTTTTATTGATTGATTTATTTACTTATTTATTTACTATTTAAGATGGAGCCTGAGATGCCTAGTGCTTGAAGGTTCACTGCTAATCCAGAGTGCCAAACCCGATCAACGGTTCCTGCTGTGTCTAAAGCAACAACACAACTGATCTTGGACTCATCCAGTTACTGACGCCACTTAGTGGAGAGATGTAGCAGGAGATCAGCAGCAGATCGACCTTTTCTAAAACCATACTGTCGATCATATTGTAGCCGATGATGATAAAAATTATATAATTTGCTGAACGATTAAAGAATCTAGGATTTTACCAGTAATGGAGAGTAGTGACACAGGTCTGTAGTTACCAACTACTGAGCGGCTCTTCTTTTTGTGTACTGGAACAACGTCTGCCTTCTTCCATAAGGAGGGCCACATTCCTTATCTGGCCCCACAGTTTTGCTTGTGTCTAGCGTGTTAAGGAGATGGAGAACTTCAGTCTGCTGTATAACCACTTCAGTCATCCTAGACACAGTGCTTGGGGCAAGATGTGGAGGCTGACCTTCAGGATCAGGGACCTGCATCCTGGCAGCAAAGTGGTTTGCCAGTAGATCAGCCTTATCCTGATTGCTGGTTGCCACATCCTCTCTGTTTAGAGGCGGGATTGTGTCCTCAGATGAGTCTCTCTGTTCATCCTTCACCAAGGACCACCAGACCTTGGACCCAACCCTTCCAGATGACAGTTTTCTTCACGTTTCGGATTCCCATCTGGATATTGCCTACTTTTGAACTTCTATTTTTTTCGACAAGATTGTCTATGAATATTTCTGTTATGAACCGAGGGATGCTGTTTATATCTCCTCCAGGCCTTGTGTTTGGCTTCAGCTGCCATCCGGCAGCGATATCCACCCCCAGGCTGATCAGTGGGCTTGGTCACACACTGCCGGTGAGGGATATGCCTATACTGGACGTCCAGTATATGACTGGTGAAAGCGTTTACTTGGCTGTTCACGTCCCCTGGAGCAATTCCCGCCAAACACGCACCGAAACTACGACGTTGGTACAACGTTCGAACTAGTTTTAACACCACCTAACCTGTTATAACAACCAATATAGCAAGTTGTAACAACGTTCTAATACGTCATAAATACGTTAAGCCAAGATGTAACAACTTTATTACAAGTTGTAACAAGCGGAAAATAGAGACAGTTTCGGTTTATGTTTCCAGGTAAGGCATTCCAATCAGTTGCTTCAAGCTCTGACCGGAGGGCTGGCCAGTTCCCTCTGTCCCAAAGCCAGGTAGTACAAACAGATTCTTCCAGATATGAATGATATCCCATATCATTCTCATATCATCTCTCTCTCTCTCTGGTCCCTGAGCAGGTGCCGGGTCCCTGAGCCCAGCACCTGCTCAGGGCTCAGGGACCCAGCACCTGCTCAGAGCGGGGGGGTCCCTGTGGTGGCTGAGGAGAACACATAGGAGTGTTGTCTGGCTGTAACACATTAAGATCCGTTATTTACCATCTGTGGAAAATCAAACTAACACTGGAGTAAGTGGCCAATAACAAGGGTAACTTTTCTTAGGACAGAGAAGTCTGCTCTAACATCAGAGGTGCTGGAGACGTTCCTCTGATGTACCCAGAGGCCTCACTAACATCAGAGGTGCTGGAGACGTTGCTCTGATGTAACCAGAGGCCTCACTAACATCAGAGGTGCTGGAGTGACTACTTTCTACATTGTGACTCCTACACTCCCAGTATAATCATTGTGACTCCTACACTCCCAGTATAATCATTGTGACTCCTACACTCCCAGTATAATCATTGTGACTCCTACACTCCCAGTATAATCATTGTGACTCCTACACTCCCAGTATAATCATTGTGACTCCTACACTCCCAGTGTAATCATTGAGACTCCTATACTCCCAGTGTAATCATTGTGACTCCTACACTCCCAGTGTAATCATTGTGACTCCTACACTCCCAGTGTAATCATTGTGACTCCTACACTCCCAGTGTAATCATTGTGACTCCTATACTCCCAGGGTAGTCATTGTGACTCCTACACTCCCAGTATAATCATTGAGACTCCTATACTTCCAGTATGATCATTGTGACTCCTATACTCCCAGTGTAATCATTGTGACTCCTACACTCCCAGTGTAATCATTGTGACTCCTACACTCCCAGTGTAATCATTGTGACTCCTACACTCCCAGTGTAATCATTGAGACTCCTATACTCCCAGGGTAGTCATTGTGACTCCTACACTCCCAGTATAATCATTGTGACTCCTATACTCCATTATTGTCATCATATATTATACCACATTTGACAACATAATCTCTATATTGGATTTCATGAAAATTGCATAGGAGGAAGGGTAATAGACGCAGGTGTTTCTTAAAGAGTGGCACTAGGGTCACTTCCGACTGGCCTGTGATGGTCCCATACCACCAAGTGTGTCATCTTCAAAAATTGGCAGAGGCTAGCCCAAGGGTCCCTCTAGTAGTGAGGCTGGTCCCAAACCTGCACACAGAAATAACACCACATGAGACCAGGAGGCATGGCAGGATGTGCAGAATACCCCCGTTGAAGAGCAGAGGTGCAACAGGTACTCTGAGAGAGAACTATCAACATCAGAGGCCCGAGACTGTTCAACACGCTTCCACTACACATAAGGGACATAACTGGCCGACCCTTACAGTGTTCAAGAGAGAACTGGATAAACACCTCTAAAGGATACCTGTTCAACCAGGCTGTGAATCATACGCCAGGCTTCGAGCAGCCGCGCCCAACAACTGGNTCACATGTACACGGGGTCTCCCCTCACATGTACACGGGGTCTCCCCTCACATGTACATGTGTCTCCCTCACATGTACACGGGGTCTCCCCTCACATGTACATGGTGTCTCCCCTCACATGTACACGGTGTCTCCCTCACATGTACACGGGGTCTCCCCTCACATGTACACGGGTTCTCCCCTCACATGTACACGGGGTCTCCCTCACATGTACACGGGGTCTCCCCTCACATGTACACGGTGTCTCCCCTCACATGTACACGGGGTCTCCCCTCACATGTACACGGGGTCTCCCCTCACATGTACACGGGGTCTCCCCTCACATGTACACGGGGTCTCCCCTCACATGTGCACGGGGTCCCCCTCATGTACACGGTGTCTCCCCTCACATGTACACGGTGGTTTCCCCCACATGTACACGGGGTCTCCCCTCACATGTGCACGGGGTCTCCCCTCACATGTACACGGGGTCTCCCCCTTACATGTACACGGGGTCTCCCCTCACATGTACACGGGGTCTCCCCCACATGTACACGGGGTCTCCCCTCACATGTACACGGGGTCTCCCCTCACATGTACACGGTGTCTCCCCTCACATGCACCTGGTGTCCCCTCACATGTACACGGTGTCCCCTCACATGTACACGGTGTCTCCCCTCACATGTACACACGGTGTCTCCCTCACATGTACACGGGGTCTCCCCTCACATGTACACGGTGTATTCCCTCACATGTACACGGGGTCTCCCCTCACATGTACACGGTGTCTCCCCTCACATGTACACGGGGGTCTCCCCCTTACATGTACACCGGTGTCTCCCCTCACATGTACACGAGGTCTCCGCTCACATGTACACGGGGCCACACATAACTACCACTACACCCCAGCATGGGGCCACACATTACTACCACTACACCCCAGCATGGGGCCAACATAACTACCTCTACACCCCTGCATGGGGCCACACATTACTACCACTACACCCCAGCATGGGGCCACACAAACTACCTCTACACCCCAGCATGGGGCCACACCCCAGCTTGGGCTACACCCCAGCATGGGGCTACACCCCAGCATGGGGCCACACATAACTACCACTACACCCCAGCATGGGGCCACACATTACTACCAATACACCCCAGCATGGGGCCACATAACTACCTCTACACCCCTGCATGGGGCCACACATAACTACCACTACACCCAGCATGGGGCCACACATAACTACCTCTACACCCCAGCATGGGGCTACACCCCAGCATGGGGCTACAACCCCAGCATGGGGCCACACCCCAGCATGGGGCCACATCCCAGCATGGGCCACACCCCAGCATGGGGCCACACACCAGCATGGGGCCACACATAACTACCACTACACCCCTGCATGGGGCCACACATAAACTACCACTACACCCCAGCATGGGGCCACACATTACTACCACTACACCCCAGCATGGGCCACAATTACTACCACTACACCCCAGCATGGAGCCACACATAACTACCTCTACACCCTGCATGGGGCCACACATAACTACCACTAGACCCAGCATGGGGCACACATTACTACCACTACACCCCAGCATGGGGGCCACACATAACTACCACTACACCCCAGCATGGGGCCATACATTACTACCTCTACACCCCAGCATGGGGGCCACACCCAGCATGGGGCCACACACCAGCATGGGGCCACACATAACTACCACTACACCCCTGCATTGGGCACACATAACTACCACTACACCCCAGCATGGGGCCACACATTACTACCACTAACCCCAGCATGGGGCCACACATTACTACCACTACACCCCAGCATGGAGCCACACATAACTACCTCTACACCCCTGCATGGGGCCACATAACTACCACTAGACCCCAGCATGGGGCCACACATAACTACCACTACACCCAGCATGGGGCACACATTACTACCACTACCCCACCAGCATGGGCCACACATTACTACCACTACACCCCAGCATGGAGCCACACATAACTACCTCTACACCCTGCATGGGGCCACACATAACTACCACTAGACCCCAGTGGGGCCACACATTACTACCACTACACCCCAGCATGGGGCACACACTACTACCACTAC
Organism: Procambarus virginalis; assembly: GCA_020271785.1. Lineage (NCBI taxonomy): Eukaryota > Metazoa > Arthropoda > Malacostraca > Decapoda > Cambaridae > Procambarus > Procambarus virginalis. Next base: position 14,936 of record WNGS01001851.1, read on the forward strand.
AACCCAGCATGGGGCCACACATTACTACCACTACACCCCAGCATGGGGCCACACCCCAGCATGGGCCCACACATAACTACCACTACACCCCAGCATGGGGCCACACCCCAGAATGGGGCCACACATAACTACCACTACACCCCAGCATGGGGCCACACATTATTACCACTACACCCCAGCATGGGGCACACACCCCAGCAGGGGCCACACTCCAGCATGGGCCACACATTACTACCACTACACCCCAGCATGGGGCCACACATAACTACCACCACACCCCAGCATGGGGCCACACATAACTACTACTACACCCCAGCATGGGGCCACACATAACTTCAACTACACCCCAGCATGGGCCACACCCCAGCATGGGGCCACACATAACTACCACTACACCCCAGCATGGGGCCACACCCCAGCATGGGGCCAACATAACTACCACTACACCCCAGCATGGGGCCACACCCCGAATGGGGCCACACATAACTACCACTACACCCCAGCATGGGGCCACACATAACTACCACTACACCCCAGCATGGGGCACACCCCAGAATGGGGCCACACATTAATAACACTACACCCCAGCATGGGGCCACACATAACTACCACTACAACCCAGCATGGGGCCACACCCTAGAATGGGGCACACATAACTACCACTACACCCCAGCATGGGACCACACATAACTACCACTACACCCCAGCATGGGGCCACACAACAGCATGGGGCCACACAACAGCATGGGGCCACACATAACTACCACTACACCCCCAGCAAGTGGCCACACCCCAGCATGGGGCCACACAACAGCATGGGGCCACACTTACTACCACCACACCCCAGCATGGGGCCACACTCCAGTATGGGGCCACAACCAGTATGGGACCACACATTATTACCACTACACCCCAGCATGGGGCCACACCCCAGCATGGGGCCACACTCCAGCATGGGCCACACATTACTACCACTACACCCCAGCATGGGGCCACACATAACTACCACCACACCCCAGCATGGGCCAACATAATACTACTACAACCCCAGCATGGGGGCCACAACTTCAACTACACCCCAGCATGGGGCCACACCCCAGCATGGGGCCACACATAACTACCACTACACCCCAGCATGGGGCCACACCCCAGCATGGGGCCACACATAACTACCACTACACCCCAGCATGGGGCCACACATAACTACCACCACACCCCAGTATGGGGCCACACATAACTACCACTACACCCCTGCATGGGGCCACACATAACTACCACTACACCCCAGCATGGGGCCACACATTACTACCACTACACCCCAGCATGGGGCCACACATAACTACCACCACACCCCAGCATGGAGCCACACATAACTACCTCTACACCCTGCATGGGGCCACACATAACTACCACTAGACCCCAGCATGGGGCCACATAACTACCACTACACCCCAGCATGGGGCCACACATACTACCACTACACCCCAGCATGGGGCCACACATTACTACCACTACACCCCAGCATGGAGCCACACATAACTACCTCTACACCCCAGCATGGGGCCACACATTACTACCACTACACCCCAGCATGGGGCCACACATTATTACCAATACACCAGCATGGGGCCACACATAACTACCACTACACCCCAGCATGGGCCACACTCCAGCCATGGGGCCACACTCCAGCATGGGGCCACACATACTACACTACACCCCAGCATTGGGCCACACCATAACTACCACTACACCCCAGCATGGGGCCGCACACAACTACCACTACACCCCAGCATGGGGCCAACCCCAGCATGGGGCCACACATAACTACCACTACACCCAGCATGGGGCCACACATAACATCAACTACACCCCAGCATAGGGCCACACCCAGCATGGGGCCACACATAACTACCACCACAACCCAGCATGGGGCCACAACATACATGGGCCAACACTACCCCACCCCAGCATGGGGCCACACATTACTACCACTACACCCCAGCATGGGGCCACACATTACTACCACTACACCCCAGCAGGGGCCACACATTACTACCACTACACCCCAGCATGGGGCCACACATTACTACCACTACACCCCAGCATGGGGCCACACATTACTACCACTACACCCCAGCATGGGGCCACACATTACTACCACTACACCCAGCATGGGGCCACACCCCAGCATGGGGCCACACCCCAGCATGGGGCCACACCCCAGCATGGGGCCACACCCCAGCATGGGGCCACACCCCAGCATGGGGCCACACCCCAGCATGGGGCCACACCCCAGCATGGGGCCACACCCCAGCATGGGGCCACACCCCAGCATGGGGCCACACCCCAGCATGGGGCCACACATAAATACCACTACACCCCAGCAAGGGGCCACACCCCAGCATGGGGCCACACATAACTACCACTACACCCCAGCATGGTGCCACACATAACTTCCACTACACCCCAGCATGGGGCCACACATTACTACCACTACACCCCAGCATGGGGCCACACATTACTACCACTACACCCCCAGCATTGGGCCACACATTACTACCATTACACCCCTGCATGGGGCCACACATTACTACACTACACCCCAGCATTGGGCCACACATTACTACCACTACACCCCAGCATGGGCCACACATTACTACCACTACACCCCAGCATGGGCCACACATTACTACCACTACACCCCTGCATGGGGCCACACATTACTACCACTACACCCCAGCATGGGGCCACACCCCAGCATGGGGCCACACCCCAGCATGGGGCCACACATTACTACCACTACACCCTAGCTCCAAATTTGTGAATATTTTCTAGTTTCCTTATGGGTTTCTTCAGGTGGGGACTCCATGTTGAGGCTGCATACTCTAAGACTGGTGTCACGTATGCTGTGTCAAGCACTCTAAACCTCCGTACTTTGGTTTCTGAATGACGTTCCAACAGTTATCAGCGTACAGTTCGCGGCTGTCGTTATCCGGTATATGCCTGAGGAGTTAGATTGGGTGTTATGTCCACTGCCAAGTCTCTTTCTGGAGTTGTCTGAGGTAGGCAGTTTCCCTTCACTGTGTACTGTCACTTTGGTCTCCTGCCACCTAGTCCCAGTCCCAAGTGTACTCACCTAGTTGTGCTTGCGGGGGTTGAGCTTCGGCCCCGCCTCTCAACTGTCAATAAACTGGTGCACAGATTCATGAGCCTATTGGGCTCTATCATATCTACTGCATCAGCCTTCATCACATCACTGCCACTGAATAACAGCATTCACATGACTGACGCTGACACTGAAATGTTTTTCATAAAGTCTTTCTAACGAATACGATGCAAAGTGCTTCTATCCCCTCTTTTAGCATTCATGGTGAAATTCCATCGGGTCCAACAGTCACGTCTAGATCTAGCATATGTCACCTAACCTCATCTCTGGTAATTTCAATATCTTCCAAGGCTGCTTGGTTTATCGCCACCCAACTTAGTTCAGGGACTTCTCCTTGTTCTATTGAGAAGACCTCCTGGAATCTCTTGTTAAGTTCTTCACACATCTCGTTGTTATTCTCTATGTACCTGTTACGGCCTCCTTGAGCCAGTAACCGGATTCTTTCTGTTTAATGGGCCTTAGAGCCTCTTCTTTTATAATTCTACCTAATAATTATAATAATCTAGTAATAATCGTAGTCAATGGTAAGTTTCAAGAATTGGCAATAGCAAGTAATTGTGCAAGGAATAAATGGGTAAACAAGATGCAGTAACACCTTCACCAGTATATTATCCATCCAAGTATAGCTACACTTATGTGCACAGTGTCTTCTTCACACAGGATACTTAATATATCTCCAATGGTCTTCAAATCCCGGTGAGTCCACTATCTTCAAGTATACGTCGTCCACGGTCACTGGTCATCACCGTCGTGTTCACCTTCCTCAACATGGGCCAGTCCCACACTGTATCATCACATTGTCCACATATACACTCCACGTCGTCCACGGTCACTGGTCAACACCGTCGTGTTCACCTTCCTCAACATGGGCCAGTACCACACTGTATCATCACGTTGTCCACATATACACTCCACGTCTTCTCTCCAGAAACACACTGGCAGAGGGCTTCAGCAACACGCTGACAGGGGTCACAAAATCACTTCCAGGGGAATTGTGCAAGGAATATATCTGGTTCAACTCCTCGTGGTTCTCCTGGTTCAACCAGGAGGCCTGGTCGACGACCGGGCCGCGGGGACGCTAAGCCCCGGAAGCACCTCAAGGTCAAGGTCAAGGGGTCTCTAACACCCTGGCAGAAGTCTCTAGCAACACACTAGCAGCACTTCTCAGCAGACGGCCACAACTGTCGTCTTGTAACTCCTCTTGTCCAAATCCCGGGTACGTCGTTACAAACAACACCGCATAAGTACAACAGCCTAAACTGTTTACTACTGAGAGCGGTCACTTGTCCTCTCACAGGAGGAGAGTTCTGGACTACCCAGTGGGAACTGACTTCCACAGTGCAATAGACTCTCCACGTCATCTCTGTGGACATAAAAGTCATTAGCCAGACATAAAGTATACAGGTAGACATAGGATGGCAACCTTTCACCGGAGAACTGTGAAATGTAATCGGATGCACACTCTAGATGACGTTGATATCATTACCTCACTCACCAGAGGTCGTCATCGACCTCACCTCCTGAGGTATGAAACAGGAGCCTTTCACCGACGCCACACCGTCAACAGATAGCATTGTCTGTATCTCACCTAATGCCTTGGAGATGAAGCGCAGGTCAATAGATCGCGTCGATATCATCACACCTCACTCCATAGAAAGCGATGATATCGTAGCAGTACCCATCCTTTTCCTCTCTCAGTTTCATCACCTGTTATTTCGCTGAACTTTTCCTCCTGATGTGGCTGTATAGCAGTTTTGATTGAGTCTTGCCTTTATCTGCTATTTCATTTTCAAACTGCCTCTTTCCTCACACTGAGGTACCCATTTCTGACCCTCTGGTATCTCTCTCTCTCTCTCTGCTTTCTGGTGTCCTGTTATTTCTGTAGTTTCTCCATGCCCTTGTGCTTAGCTGCCTTGCTTCCTTACATGCATGACTGAACCACGGATTCCCCTTCTGCGTTTCGTTTTTTTCTTTCTGAGCCAGGATAAACCTGTTTTCTGCCTCCTGACACTTCTAGGTGATGTAGTCCATCATGTCTTGTACAGACCTTCCTCTGAGCTCTGTCACCCATGGTATTCCTATTATAAATTTACTAATCTCATCATAGTTTCCCCTTCGGTATGACAGCCTTTAACTTATCGGTCCTTTCCTTGGAGAGGTTATTCATACTTCCACAAGATACTCAAATGTTAGAACACTGTGGTCACTTATTTCTGGGGGAAGTTCTGATTTGACTTACCCTTATGTACTACTCATTCAGGGTGAATATCAGATCAAGTCTGGCTGGTTCATCATTTCCTTTCGTTCCTTTGGGCCCTTGACATGTTGGTATAGAAAGTTTCCTATTGCCACGTCGAATAATCTAGCTCTCCATGTTTCTGTTCCTCCATGTGGTTCACTATTTTCCCAGTCTATCTTTCCATGGCTGAGGTCACTAACGATAAACAGTTTAGATTTTTTCCTGCAGGCAATAGAAGCCGCTCTCTCTAGTATGATAATGGTTGCCATGTTATTCCTAATCATACTCCTGTCTGGGTCTTCTGTCATTTAATGGGGGTTATATATTACTACTGCCATTATCCTTGGTCCTCCCATTGTCATAGTGCCTGTTATGTAGTCTCTGAAAACTTTATAGCCTTGGTGTCCATCTCTTCGAAACTCCAGTCCTTCATTATCAGCAGAGCTACTCCTCCCCCCTTCTTCTCTTCCCTCCCTCTCTTTCTTTACTATATAGGAGTCCTGCAGAAACACTGTATTTGTTACGATGCCTAACAGTTGGGTTTCTGTGAGTGCTATTACATCTGGGTTTTCTTCTTGTGTCCTTTCTCCAAGTTCACTTGTGTTAATTGTAATCCCATTTATGTTTGTGTACATTACTTTGAAGCTCACTTTCATCTGTCCATCTTCACTTGCACTTGCTGGCTGGTTCTCTGGTGCAGACAGTTGTTCCATGGACTGGGCAGCATGTATGGGGTTGGTGTGCTTTAAAATACTTAACATTGGTTCAGAGGTTGCTGAGGTGGGATATGGTTGAAGAGATGGGGGAGAAGGGAGGGGTTTCGGGAAGGGGGGAGTTGGTGGGCACTAGTGGGGGCTGGGGGGGGGGTTGGGGAAGGGAGGACTTCTATTGGGTGGAAGGTGGGAGTGTTGCACTTCTCTCTGCGGCTTTGGAGATATTTGTGGAGGGTTCCTCACTCCCCCTCTGGGATTGTAGAGTATGAGGCTGTGGTTCCCTGATTCCCTTCTCTCTCCCTGCACTTCTCCTTTGCATCTACTGTCATGATTCTCTCGTCCCTTGTCATATCCCACTGAAGGAATTTGTTTTGAATTCCAGTACATGTAATTTACTACTCTTCCTTGCTAGAAGTTCCTCTTTTATGTTACCATTCTTGAATGCTACTGTTATCAACCAGTCTCTGTCCTTATATTCTGTCAAAGCCTGATAACCTCTTCTATATTTTGTTAAGCC
>WNGS01001853.1:0-12508 GCA_020271785.1 Procambarus virginalis
ACGAATGCCAGTTTCCATGGAGTGTTCACTACCGAGCCCGAGCAGCTCCATTGTTGGAAGGGGTTACCCTAGATGAAAGACTATCAGATATAGAGGTGACAGCAGAAGAGGTAATGAAACAGTTGACAACTCTAGATGCATCTAAAGCAGTAGGACCAGACAAAGTATCACCGTGGATACTAAAAGAAGCGGCGCAGGCCCTCAGCGTGCCTCTGGCGATGATCTTTAATGAGTCACTTATGTCGGGAGAATTGCCCAGTTGCTGGAAGAAGGCAAATGTCGTGCCGATCTTCAAGAAAGGCGATAGGGAGGAGGCACTTAACTATAGACCTGTATCACTGACAAGCATCCCCTGTAAAATACTGGAAAGAATAATTAGGCTACGACTGGTTGCGCACCTGGAGAACGTTAGGTTTGTGAACAAACATCAACATGGGTTCTGGACAGGGAAATCGTGCCTAACAAACCTTCTGGAATTCTATGATAAAATAACGAGGATAAGACAGGACAGAGATGGTTGGGCAGACTGCATATTTCTGGACTGCCAAAAAGCCTTTGATACAGTACCGCACATGAGACTGCTGTTCAAACTCGAGAGGCAGGCGGGGGTAGGGGGAAAGGTCCTAGCATGGATAAGGAACTACCTAACAGGAAGGAGCCAAAGAGTTACGGTAAGGGGCGAGAAGTCGGACTGGCGAACAGTAACAAGTGGAGTACCACAAGGATCGGTACTGGGACCAATTCTATTTCTTGTATATGTTAACGATATGTTTACGGGTGTAGAGTCCTACATGTCGATGTTTGCGGATGACGCAAAGTTGATGAGAAGAGTTGTGACAGATGAGGATTGCAGGATCCTCCAAGAAGACCTGAACAGGTTGCAGAGATGGTCAGAGAAATGGCTATTGGAATTCAACACGAGCAAATGTAAAGTTATGGAAATGGGACTAGGAGATAGGAGACCAAAGGGTCAGTACACAATGAAGGGGAACAGTCTACCTGTGACGACGCGCGAGAGAGACCTGGGTGTGGACGTAACACCTAATCTATCTCCTGAGGCACATATAAATAGGATAACGACAGCAGCGTACTCGACACTGGCAAAAGTTAGAACATCATTCAGAAACCTAAGCAAGGAGGCATTTAGGGCGCTTTACACTGCCTACGTGAGGCCAGTCTTAGAGTATGCCGCCTCATCATGGAGTCCCCATCTGAAGAAGCATATAATGAAACTGGAAAAGGTTCAGAGGTTTGCAACGAGACTCGTCCCTGAGCTACGAGGGATGGGGTATGAGGAGCGCCTGAGGGAACTGTGCCTTACGACACTAGAAAGAAGAAGGGAGAGAGGGGACATGATAGGAACGTATAAAATACTCAGAGGGATTGACAGAGTGGACATAGACGAAATGTTCACACGGAATAGTAACAGAACGAGGGGACATGGATGGAAGTTGGAAACTCAGATGAGTCACAGAGATGTTAGGAAGTTTTCTTTTAGCGTGAGAGTAGTGGGAAAATGGAATGCACTCAAGGAACAGGTTGTGGAAGCAATACTATTCATAATTTTAAAACCAGGTATGATAGGGAAATGGGACAGGAGTCATTGCTGTAAACAACTGATGCTCGAAAGGCGGGATCCAAGAGTCAATGCTCGATCCTGCAGACACATATAGGTGAGTACATATAGGTGAGTACACACACACACACACAGACACACACACACACACACACACACACACACACACACACACACACGAAGCGAGGCGGCCTAGCGGCTGAGTGGATATCGCTCGGGGTTTTAGTCCTAAGGCCCCAGGTTCGATTCACGGCCGAGACGGAAACAAATGGGCAGAGTTTCTTTCACCCTGGTGGCCCTGTTCACCTTGTAGTAAATACGTAGCTGGGAGTTAGACAGCTGCTATGGGCGGCTTCCTGGGAATGTGTGTGTGTGAGGCACAATAGATTGGTTAGAAAGGCGGGGTTCAAGAGCTAATAGGTTGATTCTGCAGACACAAGTAGTAAATACAAATAGCAAATGCACATACTCAAGTGTGTATGCGTGTGTGTGTGTGTGTGTGTAACACAATAAGTAAACCCAGGTGTAATAGCACTCTCAGAAACTAACCTTTCCGGCATCATAACAAATGCAGTGTTCCCACAGGACTACTATACACAAAGGAAAGAAAGGGAGGGAAGAGGAGGAGGAGGAGTGGCCCTGTCGATAAAGAAGTCATGGAGTTTCGATGATATAAACATCCCAGGCTGTGAAGATTACAGAGACTACATAGCAGGCACTATGACAATGGGAGGACCATGGGTAATGGCAGTAGTAATATATAAATGACAGAAGACCCAGACAGTAGTATGACTGGAACAACATGGCAATCATTAACGTAATAGAGAGAGCAGCTTCTATTATCTGTAGGAAGAAAGCTAAACTGTTGATCATGGGTGACATCGACCATAGAAAGATAGACAGAGGAAAATAAAGAACTACACAGAGGGAAATAAACATGGAGAGCTAAATTATTGAACGTGGCAGAAAAAAATGTTCTATGCCAACTTGTCAAGTAGCCCACAAAAATGAGAGGAAATGATGAACCAGCCAGACTTGATCTGATATTCACCCTGAACAAGTCGGACATAAGAGAAGTAAAATCATAACCCTCGATAGGAACGAGTGACCAGAGTCCTAACATTTGAGTATCTGATGGCAGTAGGAATAACCCATTCAAGGAAAGGACCATAAAGTGAAAGGAATACCAGGGGCAATAGAGCTCAAACGAAAGTCAGTACAAGGCATGATGGACTACATCACCCAGAAGTGTCAGGAGGCAGAAAACACGTTTATCCCAGAAAGAAAACACGAAAAACAAAAGAAGAATACGTGGTTTAATCAGTCATTTAAGGAAGCAAGGCAGCTAGGCACAAGGGAATGGAGAAACTACAGAAACAACAACACACCAGAGAGTAAAGTGAGATACCAGAGGGACAGAAATGGGTACCTCAGTGTGAGGGGAGAAGCAGTTTGAAAACGACATTACAAATAAAACCAAGACCCAACCAAAACTGCTTTATACAAAGTTCTGAATAATTCCTTACACAAGTTTCTGAATGCCGTTCTTATATTGACCAGCCTGGCATATGCCGCTGATGTTATCCTCTTGATATGGGCTGCAGGGGACAGGTCTGGTGTGATATCAACCCCCAAGTCTTTTTCTCTCTTTGACTCTTGAAGAATTTCCTCTCCTATCTTGAGGTTATCTTGAGATGATTTCGGGGCTTAGCGTCCCCGCGGCCCGGTCCTCGACCAGGCCTCCTTTTTGTTACACCCCCCCCAGGAAGCAGCCCGTAGCAGCTGTCTAACTCCCTGGTACTTATTTACTGCTAGGTAACAGAGGCATCAGGGTGAAAGAAACATTTTTGCCCATTTGTCTCCGCCTCCACCGAGGATCGAACTCGGGATCTCAGGACTACGAATCCGAAGCGCTGTCCACTCAGCTGTGAGGCGCCCTCCTAGATGATACCTTGTATATGGCCTCCTGCTCCCTACACCTATCTTCATTACATTACATTTGCTTGGGTTAAACTCTAACAACCATTTGTTCGACCATTCCTTCAGCTTGTCTAAGTCTTCTTGAAGCCTCAAGCAGTCCTCCTCTGTCATAATCCTTCTCATAATTTTGGCATTGTCAGCAAACATTGAGAGAAATTAATCTATTCCCTCCGGAAGATCATTTACATATATCAGAAACAAGATAGGACCGATTATAGAGACCTTACTGTGGGACTCCACTGGTGACCACGCCAGTCTGAGGTCTCACCCCTCACTGTAATTATCTGCTTCCTATTGCTTAGGTACTCCCTTATCCACTGGAGCACCTTGCCAGCTACACTTGCCTGTCTCTCCAGCTTATGTACCAGCCTCTTATGCGGTACTGTGTCAAAGGTTTTTCGACAATCCAAGAAAATGCAGTCCACCCAGCCTTCTCTTTCTTGCTTAAGCTTTGTCACCTGGTCGTAGAATTCTATTAAGCCTGTAAGGCAAGATTTACCCTCCCTGAACCCATGTTGGCGATTTGTCACGACGTCCCTTCTCTCCAGATGTGTTACTAGTTTTTTTCTCACGACCTTCTCCATCACCTTGCATGGTATACAAATCAAGGACACTGGCCTGTAGTTCAGTGCCTCTTGCCTGTCGCCCTTTTTGTGTATTGGGACCACATTCGCCGTCTTTCATATTTCTGGTAGGTCTTCTGTCTCCAGACCGTGACCCACTATACACTATGGAGAGTGGCAAACAAAGTGCCTCTGCACACTCTTTCAGTACCCATGGCGAGATCCTCTCTGGACCAACAGCCTTTCTAACATCCAGATCCAGCAGGTGTCTCTTGACCTCCTCTCTCGTAATTTCGAACCCTTCCAAGGCCACCTGGTTTACTTCCCTTTCTCCTAGCACCGTGACCTCACGTTGTTCTATTGTGAAGATCTCCTGAAACCTCTTGTTGAGTTCTTCACACACCTCTTTGTCATTCTCTGTTTACCTGTCCTCTCCTGTTCTAAGTTTCATTACCTGTTCTTTCACTGTTGTTTTTCTCCTGATGTGACTGTGGAGTAGCTTCGGTTCAGTCTTGGCTTTGTTTGCTATATCATTTTCATAATTTTTCTCTGCTTCTCTTCTCACCCTAACATACTCATTCCTGGTTCTCTGGTATCTCTCTTTGCTTTCTGGTGTTCTGTTATTCCAGAAGTTCCTCACTGCCTTTTTTGTTCATTCCCTTTGCTTCCATACATGCCCTGTTATACCATGGATTCTTCTTTTGCTTCTGGGATTTTTCCCGTTGGGACGGGATGAACCTGTTTACTGCCTCCTGACACTTTTGGGTGACATAGTCCATCATGTCTTGTACAGACTTAGCTTTGAGGTCTGTACAAGACATGACCATGGTCCCATGGTATTTCCCCTAGGAAACTTCTCATCTCCTCATAATTCCCCTTTCGGTATGCCAGCCTTTTGTTTCCTAGTTCTTTCTGGGGGGAGATAATTCCTAGCTCTACCAGGTACTCAAAGTTCAATACAATGTGGTCACTCATTCCCAATGGTGCTTCCATCTTAACTTCCCTTAGATCCCACTCATTTAGGGTAAATATTAGATCGAGCATGGCTAGTTCATCTTCTCTCATTCTTGTTGGTTCCTTGATGTGCTGGCTTAGAAAGTGTCTTGTTGCCACGTCCAGCAGCTCAGCTCTCCATGTTTCTGGTCCTTCATGTGGGTATCTGTTCTCCCAATCTATCTTCCGTGATTGAAGTCTCTCATGATTATTAGTCCAGATCCATTCCTGCTAGCAACAGAAGCTGCTCTCTCTATTATGTTAATGGTGGCCATGTTGTTTCTATCATATTCCTGTCTGGGTCTTCTGTCATTTGGTGGTGGATTATATATGACTACGACTATAATTCTTTGTCCTCCAGTTGTTATGGACCTGTTATGTAGTCATTGAAACCTTCACAGACTTGAATAACTATCTCCTCAAAATCCCAGTCTTTTCTTATCAGCAGAGCTACACCACCACCACTGCTTCCTTCTCTCTCTTTCCTCATAATAGCTAATATAATTATATTATAAACATAATAATTCCTAATAGCCCTGTGGGAACACTGCAATTGTTATGGTTTTCGTTAGCTTTGTTTCTGTGAGTGCTATTATGTGTAGGTACCCAATCTAGTACCCAATCTCCAAGTTCATTTGCTTTATTTGTAATTCCATCTATGTTAGTGTTCATTGTCTTGAGGCTCACTTTCTTCTGTTCCTTCTAAAATCGCCTCCTTGGTGAGTGTTCTGCTGGTGGGGGAAAATCTGTTCCATGGGTGTGAAGATTTGTGAGGTGGATAACAGCGTCTCAGAGGAAACTTGGGTGAGGGGTGGGGGTCAAGTGAATGGGGAGGACAGGGAGGGTATGGGATGAAGGGAGAGGGAGGACAGGAAGGAAAAGGGTGGGGGAAGGGGGACATGGCAAGTGGAGGGTAGGGGGGTAGCAGGGTGGGAATGGGGTGAGGGGGGGGAGGGAGATTTGGCTGAACATTTGAGTAGGGGGCAAGGAGGGTTTGGGGTAGAGGGGTATTCTATGCAGAGGAAGGTGGTGTGGTTGCCCTTCCCTCTGCTGTTACTGGGTAGCTGGCTGTGGGGGGTACCCCCTCACCTCTGGGGATGTTGTGTAGGGAGCTGCGATTTCCTGGTTTTCCCCTCTCGCCCTGCGCTTCTTCCTTGGTTCTACCACCATGGCTCTCTCCTCCCTCGTCATGGCCCTCTGAAGGAATACTTTTTTTAAATCTCCCTCATATTGCAGGTGGCTCTTCCTTGTTAGAATCTTCTCCTTTGTGTTCTCGTTTGCAAATACTACCTTAAACACATGGTCTCGGTCTTTGTTGTACCAGCCTAGTCTGAAAATCTTCTCAATGCTATGCTCAGCCCCTTCCATCTCTAGTGCCTTCAGTATTTCATTCACTGCCACTTTGTCCTTATTATTTCACTCTGTCCTATTGGACCTTCCTGCTTTTTAATACCCACAGCTACCACTGATCTTTTCTTTCCAGCAGCTGGCTAATGGAGCGTGCCACTTCCTGTGAGGTGGCTGCTTTCATGGCTACCTCCATCACTGTGGACGTTACTTCAGAGTTTTTTTTTAGCATTTCTGCAAATGTTGCTTTTATAGTGACATTCTCTTCCAATATACTATTTCCACCTTTTCCCTGGATGATTGTCTGAGTCTCAGCATCAATACTGTTCTCTTTGAGGGTTCTAATCTCCTCCTTTGCTGCTGTCAGCTCTTTTTTCAGGTTGCTTATTTCATTTTTCATTTCCTGCATCATTCCCTGCATCTCACTCTTGATATCCTCCAAAAACTGGGTGAACATTTTCTTCATTTCGTCACCTTTACTTTCCCTGTTCCCCCTGTTTCTTCTGGCTATCATGCTTGCCCCTGTTCCTGTTATGCCGTGATAGAGTTTGTCAGGAGGAGGGCAAGGAGGGGTGAGAGAGACAGAGAGAGAGAGAGAGAGACAAAGAGACGAGAGAGAGAGAGAGAGAGAGAGAGAGAGAGAGAGAGAGAGAGAGAGAGGAAAGAGAGAGAGAGGAGAGAGAGGAGAGAGAGGTGGGGGATCAGAGAGATGGAGAGAGAGAGAGAGAGAGAGGCGGGGCGTGCGTGTGCATGCGTGTGTATTGTGTGTGTGTTTTTAGGGAGGGGGATGAGTGGGAAACTGGGAGGTTGGGGGGGCGGAGATGGTCACTTCAGGTCAGTTGTAGGGGGGAAGTGGGAGTGGGATGGGGTGTGTTTTGGGTTATTAGATGGTGGTAAAAGAGAGGGGTGGAGTATGAGTGTTTGAGGCCTTATCACCTTTCCACAAAATTGTTACTTCCTTTCTACCCTGACTGAACGTTTGTGTGTGTGCGTGCTTTGTGTGTGCGTGCGTGTGCGTGCATGCGTGCGCGTGCGTGCGTGTGTCACGAAAGCACCGTAAGTGTCAACTTCTGCCCGGATGAGCCACTTTAAAACTTTAAATATATCATATACTGAACAAGAATTTGATAATATTTTACCTCGCTCTGTATCCTGAATAATTGACCAGAGAGGGGTACCTACCAGTCAGCCTCTCCCGCTCGCTCGCACAACTAAGGACATGACGATGTCTGGATGACAGGGTGCCGTCGTCGCCTCCCACGTGGTGATTCACTAAGCTCCAGTAGATTGATGATGATGGTTCTTCTCTATCTATCACAAAGCTCTGGAGTCAGTCACTGTATCGTTGTGACTGTTGTGTTACTGTTCACTAATTTACTATACCACTGTTCACTATAGATCCCTTGGCACCAATATGTAAACAAAAACTTCGTGGCCCCTCCCACGTGGCCTGTGTTGGAGATTTTTCACTGTTTTACACAAAGTTCTTCTGATAGCACTGCACTTTTTTCTTTCCTATTCGCGGTTATACACTTAGTGATACCCTAGATCTGTGAACTGACCCTGTATCCTTAATAAACCCAAGAATATCGAAGATATTCCTAGAGCGCGACCTTCCCGCTGGCTCCCGCTGTGTGTGTGTGTGTGTGTACTCAACTGGTTGTACTCACCTAGTTGTGCTTGTGGGGATTGAGCTCTGGCTCTTTGGTCCCGCCTCTCAACCGTCAGTCAACTGATGTAGAGATTCCTGAGCCTACTGGGCTCTATCATATCTACATTTGAAACTGAGTATTGAGTCAGCCTCCACCATATCACTACCTAATGCATTCCACTTGTTAACTACTCTGACACTGAAAAAGTTCTTTCTAATGTCCCAGTGGCTTTTTTGGGTACTCAGTCTCCACCCATGTCCCCTTGTTCGCATACCTCCCGTGTTAAAATGTTTATCCTTATCTACCCTGTCAATTCCTCTGAGAATTTTATAGGTAGTGATCATGTCTCCTCTTACTCTTCTGTCTTTTAGTGTCGTAAGGTGCATTTCACGCAGCCTTTCCTCGTAACACATGCCTCTTAGTTCTGGAACTAGCCTAGTGGCATACCTCTGAACTTTTTCCAGCTTCGTCTTGTGCTTGACAAGGTGCGGGCTCCATGCTGGGGCCACATACTCCAGGATTAGTCTTACATATGCTGTGTACAAGATTCTGAACGATTCCTTACACATGTTCCTGAAGGCTGTGTGTGTGTGTGTAATTACCTAAGTGTAGTTATAGGATGAAAGCTACGCTCGAGGTGTCCCGTCTTTCCAGCACTCTTTGTCATTTAACGCTTTGAAACTACTGACGGTCGTGGCCTTCACCACCTTCTCACCTAAGTCGTTTCAACCGTCTACCACTCTGTTTGCGAAAGTGAATTTTCTTATATTTCTTCGGCATCTATGTTTAGTTAGTGTAAATCTGTGAACTCTTGTTCTTAAAGTTTCGGGTCTCAGAAAAACTTCCCAGTCAATTTTATCAATTCCTGTTACTATTTTGTAGGTAGTTTAGGGAGCCGGTCGGCCGAGCGGACAGCACGCGGGACTTGTGACCCTGTGGTCCTGGGTTCGATCCCAGGCGCCGGCGAGAAACAATGGGCAGAGTTTCTTTCACCCTATGCTCCTGTTACCTAGCAGTAAAGTAGGTACCTGGGTGTTAGTCAGCTGTCACGGGCTGCTTCCTGGGGGTGGAGGCCTGGTCGAGGACCGGGCCGCGGGGACACTAAAAGCCCCGAAATCATCTCAAGATAACCTCAAGATAGTGATCATATCACCTTTTTTTCTTCTGTCTTCTAGTTTTGGCATTTTGAACGCCTCTAACTTCTCCTCGTACTTCTTGCCCTTCAGTTCTGGGAGCCACTTAGTAGCATGTCTTTGCACCTTTTCCAGTTTGTTGATGTGCTTCTTAAGATATGTGCACCACACAACCACTGCATATTCTAGCTTTGGCCTAACAAAAGTCGTGAACAATTTCTTTAGTATTTCGCCATCCATGTATTTAAAAGCAATTCTGAAGTTAGAAAGCGTAGCATAGGCTCCTCGCACAATGTTCTTTATGTGGTCCTCAGAATTCTTTAAAAATTCTTCACATAATTTATAGGTTGTTGTGTGTGTGAGAGTGCGTGCGTGTGTGTGTTTGCATTTTCAAATGAATTTTCAAATTCGTTAATTAAGTCACCGAACCCCCGCCCCCCCCCCAGGATAACCCCCGTGCGTGGGTCTGACGACCATTGGTGAGCAGGTTACTCTGGTTCCCTGTTCTCTTGGGGAAGATCCTGGTCAGTGGGGGGTGGGATCGAACCTGGTCGTGGTCAAAAGGAGTTCTTAGTAATTTATGGATCGTGTAGTAATTTGTCACAAAATATATATAGAAGAACTGGTGGTCATCTATGTTGGCTTCTTCACGTTGCGGACTTGTTCTTAACACTGGTCAGAGGGATAGAAGTCCTAAATAATCAGTACAGAACATGCAGTCATATTCAATGAAATATGTAGAAATAAGTATAAATGAAAATTTCATGCCAGTATACACTAACATATATATATATATATATATATATATATATATATATATATATATATATATATATATATATATATATATCGATTCGATAAATACAGCGATAGCAGGCGGCTTGATATCTGCGAGGCACTACACATTAAGAAGTCAACACCAGCAATCAACAGCCAATTAATGCATAATTATATTCTACCCACTTCAAGACTCAGCTCCAATATAGAAGCATCAAGAAATATGGGCCAATAGGCCCTCTGCAGTTACTTCCATTCTTCCTTTAGTTTATACCCATTGTTTCGTGTTCTGGCTTGTGTTGAAAGTTTGTTTTCACCTCATCCAAAACTATTGTAACATATCACCTCACCGAAATGCAGGTATAAAATGAAAGCTGTTTAAACTCTGTTTAGTGTTAGTTGTGTGTGTGTAACCTAAAGTCTTTGAAATGTAATAAGTTATTACGAAACGCGTTCTAGCGTCGCGTCAGACTAGAAATAAAACTGAATTTTGGAGAACTGATTTACTGATTTTTCAATTACCACCGACAGTGAAAAGAAACATAAGAAATATAGAGAAAATTCGTGTTAGAATTATTAATCTTACTTTTTCGGTCATATTTAATAATATATATATATATATATATATATATATATATATATATATATATATATATATATATATATATATATATATATATATATATATGATATTTCATTCACTTAGGCAATAGCAGAAGAAGACTCGAACCACCGACCGCAGGGTGTGAGGCGCAAGCTCTTCCACTGAGGTATCATGGGAGGCACAATAGAAAAAAATTCATAGAAAGAAACGCCTGACCAATTGAAATTTTATTTCGCACCTTGGGGGTCAACCTACCCTAATATGTGAGGTCTATTAGGCAAAAATTTGTGTATTAAGAGTGTCGAAAGGTAGCAATAATAATAATGGGTCACTCAGCCCATCTTCTTGAGTTGACGGTACATATAACTTACTATTTGGTCAAAAGTACAACTGTGTTGTGATGGACAACCAGTAAAACACTTTTTTTGTATATTTAATTGTATTGAGCCCTGAACAGATAAAGCTAAAATCCACACTTAAATTTTCCTAGGCCTGGTATAGCAAGTATGTGTACTATATTTGCTTAAATAGCTAGTATTTGCCTAGGACTGCTAGGGAAGGTTAGGTTAGGTCTTATGGTGAAAAAAATTGTGGTTTATCAAAACCCAATAATACAAATGTAAAATTTATGGTAGTCCTTCAGTACACATTAATAATTTCGACCACTAGTAGTCTTGCAATTTTAGGAAGATGAACTGCATCTTTGCAGAGCCAGTCTCTTGACTGACTTTGTCTGTTGACAGAGCCAGAGCCACAACCTGTGCAGGCTGTGGACGCGAGAGGCGGTGAGCGACTCTTGAGGACAAACTCACTGATAAATATTTGCTGCCTCAAATTACTATTGTTAATATAAATTGCTTTTATCACAAATACCTAATAACAAAATCTGAAAATAGCATAAAATATAAGCAATGCACTACGAACTATTTAATAGTAAATAGTATTTTGTTTACAAAATATGTCATCAATGCAATAATTTTTATATTATATGTATTAGAATTTATTATATAACTACAGTACTTTGTAATTTGCGAACACGTGAAAAGCATCAGTCGACCCTTATTTTAGAGGAATTCTGGGTCCAATACCTCGACAGCGTTATTGGCCAGTTCCAGCCCTGTAGATGGAACGAGGGTCGACTGCGCACCAATCTCTCACTCAACACTCCTCTTCACTCAGCAGGAACTGTAGACCAAGTATTAAATCGATTTAGTGAAAAGTTAGTAGAATGAGGGACAACATGAGCTGTGGAAGGAGGAGGCATGAGCCTGCTAACAAGAACCAGAAGCCGTCTGTCTACCAACGTACCTATATAAAAAAGGAGTATAGCTAGCTTATTCCAAAAATGCGTTCACTCAGCAGCGATCGTCATTAAATTTGGAATGATGTAATAGACGAAGAAAAAAAGGACTTGATTATCTTTAAAAATAAGATTCGCCTGGTATTCCCGCTAATAAGTAACTTTTTAATGTTTGCTCAGTTTTTACTGGGCCATTTATTAAACCAAACACACTGTGATATCGCATGTTTGATTACAGGGGATCCTTTGTTGTGGGTCGTATTAATGACTTACCCAGATATTCGAGTCTCACCTATGTTTTCTAACGACCACCACAACAATAGCTGATACCTGTTCTACCGTCTAGTCTATTTCTGCGAGTCAACATATATAAATACACACACACACACACACACACACACACACACACACACAATAATATAATATTATTATATATTATATATATATAATATATATATATAATTATATATATTTTAACCTAGAAGGGTACCACCTCTGGTGCAAGTGTAGGACCACATAGCCTCGGAGAAGAAAAGTAAAGAGTACTCAGAGAAGACCTTGTGGATCCTCACTGAACACTTTG